>JANHZU010003048.1:102785-122253 GCA_032468055.1 Acrochordus granulatus | reverse complement strand
AAGTGATTTAGAAAAATTGTGAAAATGGGGACTCAAAACCAAGAGTAGAAAAACTCAGATAACAATTGCAAATATAAAAGAAACAGCTAATATAAACTTCAGAAATGATAACTTAGAAGAAGTAATAACAGAACCAGTACATGCCAGTACTGAAACAATCTATAAATTAACCCCAAAAAAGAAAAATTAAAAGACAAAGTTATAGCATATACAGAATTTCTAGCAGAATGACAAAGATTGCCAGCATTGAAAGTAGCGCCCCCAAAAGACCTGGCATCTATAATGAAGCACTGAATAAGGTGTTTTCAAGGATTAAAATAACATCTGTTGCGCAGACTAATAAGCTTCCCTACATCTGTTGCGCAGACTAATAAGCTTCCCTATGGTACAGAGTGATTATAGAAGAACTGGGTATTAAAATTAAAAAAGCAAAATCATTTTCAATTCCAAAGGAGAAGATCAGACTAGAAGCTAAAATAAGACATTAAGATCTTTATTTTAAGATGCAAGTAATTTATAGAACATGAGACCTAATAAAAAATATTGGCTTGGCACCAGAAAATTTGAAGCAGCTTTGGAAATCTGAAAACTTCCCAGAGTCACTTGAATAGTGAGATGAGCAATATCTGAATTAAATAAATAACTAAAGCAACAAATAACAGCAATAGGAGGGAAAATTGAATGTTATGAGGCATGAATCATTCAATTTAAGCAAAATCAGCTATTTCAGTCAGGCCAAACATGTTTCAACCAAAGTATAAATGGCAATAGAAATTCCATACGTGAAAAACCAAACAAAAGAAAACAATCCACTCCTGGAAAGATTTATTGGAAAAGTAAAAAGACTATAATAAAAATTCTGGATGGATAAAAGAATTTGAAGATGAATTTAGTAAAAAAATCAAATGGAAGAATTAATAATAACAGCAGAAATGGTTAAAAATTAGTTAAAAATTGAAAATTGAATTGAAAATTGGTTAAAAATAACCAGAAATGGTTAAAAATTGAGTGAAAAAGATTAAAAACTGGACATCTCCTGGAACGGATTAATTACACATGTCTTTTGGCTCAAATATCTGACCATCTTACATCCAATTATAGCTAAACAGTTAATGAAGTATTGCATAAAGTATTGCATAATGAAGTATTGCATAATCACTGATTAACATCAGTGATTGTTAATAACTAGCAAAACTTATCTGATTCAAAAAGACTCAACAAAAGCAATAACACCAGGAAACTATAAGCTAATAACATGCTTGCGTACAGTGTTTAAATTCAGTATTATTTAGAAGAAGATAACATCCTTTCAGAACACGGAAAAGAAAGTAGATGTACAAAATATCAACTCCTGATTCAACTCCTAGTTCTGGAGAATTGCAAAAACAGAAAAAACAATTTACATATGGCCTGGATTGATTATAAAAAGGCATTTAATTCATTGCCACACAGTTGGATCATTAAATGTTTGGAAACAACTATAATTAATAAAAACATTAGACTGTTTATAGAAAAATAATGAAGCAATTGGAAACAGAACTGGTAATTGGAAATGAAAAATATGGGCTCGTCAGCATTAGGAGAGGCATGTTCCAGGGTATCTCATTATAATTTTTATTGTTTTTCATCGCTATGTTCCCACTTTCAGCAATTTTGAAGAAAATAAATCTTGGCGATTATATAGTAAAAAAGTGCTAATAAAATCTCATATTTGCTTTATATGGATGATCTGAAGCTTTATGGAAAGTCAGAAATTAAAATCCAGTCATTAACAAACACTAGGAATTTTTAGCACACATACAGCAATGAAATTTGGCCTAGAAAAATGTGTTACAGTAGCTATAAATCGGGGTAAAATCACAAACAGTAATGGAACTGAAATGCCAAATGGCCAAACCATCAGGAGACATCAGGATGAAGACTTCAAGTACCTGGTATTTTATAGTTGGATATCATCAAGCCTACATACGTCAAAATATGATTAAGTAATTAATACATCCAAAGAGGGACAACATTAGAAGAGAATATTTGTAGCTCAGGGTTGAACTGTGGAGTTTTTGGTGCTCTCTGAACTTGGTTGTTTTCCTGAAGATGTTTTATTACCAAACTATTAAAATATTAATTGATGATATTACCTAGTTTGGTAATGAAACATCCACATCATTGAGGATGTTAGCTCGTTTTCAGGGGAAAAAAAAGCAAGAAAATTGCTAAAAACAACAAGCAGAACTGGATAATTTGGATTGAAAACCAAAAGACTGATGACTATACACTATGCATTACATCTTGATGGTGACATTGAAATGGAGAAATAGAAATGGACACAGAAATGGAGCCAGACGTGTACATCAGGTCAAATTAACTGTTGGAGAAAAAAAGTATGCATTGGTTGATTATGTAAAAGACAGCCAAGAACAAGCATTGATGCAAGTTAAAAATTGGAACTTAGTGTAAAGGAAACAAAGTGAATATTGAAATAATGTAATAAAAACATTGAGGAGAAAGTACATAAAGATGAAACCTGGCAACATTAAAAGAAACCGAAGGCTTGATTTGGCTGCGTAAGAGCAGGCTATTCAAACTAATGCAATCAAAGTCAGAACTGAAAAATCATTAAATTATTCAAAACGCAGGTTGTGCAAAGAAGCAGAAGAAACAGTAGCTCACATACTCTTGCAAGAAGATCACACAAACCGATTATAAACATTAACATAACGCAGTCGCCACAATGATTCCGTGGAAGAACATAAAAATTATCATGTTTCAGTAAAGAAAAATTGGTGGGACAAATAGTTGAAAATGAGCAGGTTAAAATATTGTGGGATTTCCAAACACAGACTGATAGTATACCAGATATAACCATAGTTGAAAAGAAAGTATGGATCATTAATGTGGCAATACCAGGGGATAATAGAATAGAAGACCAAGTGTTGGAATAGATCACAAAGTATCAAGATCTAAAAATCGAAACTGGAAGATCCTGACAGAAACTCGCTGTGGTGGTCCTAGTGGTTATCGGCATATTGGAGACCAAAAAAACCTTAAGATGGCACTTAGAACATCTTCCATCGGTCAGTGACAAAAATCCACATTGCTTGAATCAGCACATATACCAAGCCAATACGTTAAAACATGCTAGGTTCTTGGGTAGAGCTCAATGCGTATGAAAGCCAACACCAACAAAAGAATTGGCAGCTGTGATTTCACATTTGTGTGTAGATAGTAATAATGTCAGTTTCGAAATTTGCTTCGTCCAATTCAGATGCTCCTACATTTGCACTGAAGCCAGTATGCTGGCTGGGGAATTCTGGTACTCTACACATCTTCAAGTTGCCAAGGTTAAGAAATGCTGCCCTAAAGAACTTGGGGTTTCTACCCCAAGGTTGGAAATTCCAAATTAAGGTGGAAATTCCAAATTAAGGAAATTGCAAGAGAAGTAGAGGCAGAGTGGAAATCAATACAGAATAAACAATATGTGAGTAAGATTTCTCTGAAAGCGTGTGGTTGCATAACAACAAATCATGTATTATTTTATGTATCAGTTCCAGAAAAATAAGTAGTTCAAGATTTGCCACAGTGATCGAGTGAAATGTTGCCTTTTGTACAGGTCATGGCAGCATTCACTGTACTTCTTCCTATTTCCCACACAGTGACATGACTCAGAGTTATCATATCAAGCCAATCCACATGTCTGAGAAAAATGGCCAATCCATTTCATTTGACAGACTAGAGATATTAAACTTATTTCCCGTTTATAACTGCACTCAGATTTTAGTGTTTATTTTTTAAAAAAAAACACCAAGTTCCAGGAACACTTTAACTCAGCATTAAAAGTCCCTAGATATTTTGCCAAAAAGTAAACACATGCAATGCTTAAACATCTGAAGACTGCCAATCTCACACAGTCACAGTCATTTGGGAGCTCTGGTTTCTCCCTCAAAAATTTATTCTGATTGCACAATATACTTCCTTTGAAATTATCTGCAAAGCTGTAAAAAGCAAATTTAGACAGAGACACTGACCCAGATCACATGCCAAAATATTCTGCAGAGGATCTTAGTGCATTGAAATCTAGGATATGGTTCACTTTAACTCCTATACGTAATAACAGATGGTTTTATTATTATCTTATATTAATCATAGACACTCATGTTATCCAAACCCACAGTAGTGGTTAATTTATGATTAATCGGCCATTATTCCTCCAAGAATAGAAAACAAGGAACAAGACTTCCTGCAGTGCTGTGTTTCTGCTGCTCTCTCTTCCTTTTAATTGCTTTACTATCACACATTGACTTTGTTATGAATAAAAGGAGAACAACCAGCTTTTCTATCCATGTTCAAAGGCTCTAGCCATAACCACCCCATGGTAGATCTTAAAAGTATTTTTGAAAATCAACCTCATGACAATTATATTGATTAAAAGGACAAAGTCAAATTACATTCCAACACAGCTTGATGTGTAATTTGGGGCAAGTTCATCAAGCATGATTTAATCACAGTTAACTCTAATCCTGATTTAGTATGACATGCAGATACAATAGTTGGAGCTTCTAAATAATCCTAATTCAGCTGAGGTTGGTCGTAAGTACAGTTAGTGCCATGCAAGCAATGAAACTTAAAATTATTGTGATTAATTCAAAAACAGAACTTACTCATGATGGGCTTTTGACTACTGGGGCTTACATGTACAAGAAATATGGAGGCCAATAAACAGAGATTCTATTCCTAGTAAAAGAGAAGCTCTGTTCATAAATTGGGGACATCTGTCTGTTTCTTTTTGGAAGGTTCAAGCATCTGTGTGCTTAACATCTTCAGCGTTAAAGACAAAACATACCTTGTAACGTCCAAGAGCTTCAACATATATGGGGCTTTATGGAAAGTCACACTTTGCTGTCAGCCTGCAGGACAGAAAACCATATGTCAGTTGCAATATCTACAATGTGTTGTGAGAAGCAAAGGATCCCAAAAAAACAAGAGGCAGACATCTTGGTAGATCTACTATGGCAGCTTTAAATGACCACTTCCCCTCTGCAGAGACATGTGTTTTATGTATGTATGATTACAGCACACAGAGTAAGCAATCTGGAGCTGTCCAGATGTTTGAACTTCAATCCCATTGGTTGCACCCAGCACTGTGCACAGTGGGAAGCATAGTACAAAATACTTCAATAGATGTAGGCTGCTCATCCCTGCTTCATTAATGCTGTTTCATTAAATCCAGCCAGCTACTTGTGGGGGGGGGGCGTTAAACTGAATTACAAATTTTAAATTGCTGCTTCAACTGGTACTGCATCAGTTCATTAGCTTATAAGTTAATGTTCTGCATTTTTAGAAACAGAACATTTCTCCCTCTGCATCTGTGTGCCTGGAGCACACAGTGATGGGCTTATGAAAATCAGCATACAGACACAGGACCACCAAAGGGATTTAAACATTTCCCTGCCAGGAACTGTGTGCAAGGAGAAAGTGATGTGCATGTCTACCAGAACCAGCCTCTGATGAGTGCAGATATAAAGACACACAACTGAAAAAGATTGGGCTGAAGACATGAAAAGACTGTAGTCTGGTATATGTGATGATCCAACCTTTAATTGCTCAGTAATGACTAGATACTAGTTACAAATACTGTAGGTGGACATTAGATGTAGCCAAAATCTTTTGACTCCACACTTCCCAGAACATTGTGAATGTTCTGCCACCCTAATCCTTGCAAAATCATTGTTTTTCTCTTTCTCTTTCTTTTTTTCAATTTTCTCTTTCTTTTCCCCCCTCTTTCTCATCTTCCCTCTACTCAGACAGCTTGTGGCAACTTCTCCTTTTCTTTTTCTTTTTTTAAAACTTGGACATGAATTAGATTGAAACAGTAATCTTGATTTCCATAAAAAAATATGGTTGAACAGCCTTTATCATCTTAGCTACATTGGAGAAGATATGAGATTTGGATCTCTAACTTATATTCTAACCACACATTATGAAATAAAATAAATATATACAGCTGTATGTAAACAAACACAAAGACAAAACCCTATGTATTTTTCCCAAAGAGAAGACAGCATACTGGGCTAAAAAAATTTAAAAATTTACACTCCCACAAGCAGTGAACAAAGAAAGGGTGTGGGCAAAGGAAATTCTTCCCTGTGTCCAATACTACAAGCTAGAAATATAATAAAGGGGACAAACAGCCAAACAGCCAGGCATAATTATAAGCACAAAAATATTCTCCCTATTTTTATGTAAAGATGTTCCCATAGTTTACACTGAAACTGCAGCAGCAACAGGCGTCTCCCATTTATCCCTGCTTCCTTGAGTCCATTTTTATAATCTGCAAGATCCTTATTTATTTAATTTCTATGGACACCTATCTCAGAAAGGTTACTCTGGCTGGGTTGCAGTCTAAAACAATAAAATGTTTAAAATCAATAAAAACAGACAAAAATAGATAATTACTTTGGCTGCTATATATAATTTAACAGTAAAGTCAAAAGAAGGGCCCTTAACACATTTGGAGCCCCAGGCATGGACATATAGTCACGTTTTTAGAGCCTTACAGAAGGCCAATAAATAGGGTAGGGATTATTCTAATCTCTGAAGGGAAAATATTCCACAGGAGAGAGGGCCTCTTCTGTCCCAGCCAACTGATCCTATTTGGCTGATGGGATCTGTAGTATGTCCAATCAGCTGGACCAAATTATACAGGCCAGGATTTGCTTGCTGAGGCACACTAAGAGTTCTCAAGTGCCATATCACATGACAGCCTGTCCCAGCCCTGGCCATCTCCAAATACGTGGACTTAAATTATCAAAATTCTCAGCAATGGCCACACGAGCTAGAAATTCTGGGGCTGCAGTCCCAACACATCTGGATGTTGCCAGATGTTTGAACAGCTGCTGGAGGAAACCTGAGAATAGCTTCTACTGTTTTAGCGGAGCTGGGGCAAAGCTCTGGCCCGCCATGGATCTCTGGAAGATGCTAAATTGTATCTTTGGAACTTGAATGACAGTTGGACATGTGTGACTAGAAGCAAGCACATAAGCAGTGTGGACAAAAGGATAAAGATTCCTTCAGGAAGAAACTAAGTAATTAAGGGAACAAAGGAAAAATGTCACCTAAACCAGACAAGGAATTTAGGACCTGAGCATATGAGAAAAAGGGTAAAGGTTTCTCCTGCCACTTGTGTCCAATTCTAGGGGGCAATGGTAATCTCCAGTTCATAGCCAAAAAGCCAGTTATCCCAAGACACTTCCATGGTGATGTGGCCAACACTGAGGTGCACAGAACACTGTTACCTTCCTACTGAGGGTGGTACCTATTTATCTACTTGCATTTTTACATGCTTTTGAACTGCTAAGTTGGCAGGAGCTGGAGTAAGTAACAGGAGCTCACCCCATTATGTGGCGGCATTTGAGTATTGAACTGCCAGGCCGCTGATCTTCCAGCCAACAAGCCCAGCCATTTGACCACTGTGCCCCCTTTAAAAACCCCTTCCCAAGTCACATCAAAGCTACCAGTCTTTTGAATCATCAAAGCGAGGATTTTGGGGGAATAAAAGGGGTCCTAAAACCTGCCCACCTTTGAGTTGCCTTTCAGATCCAGACTTAGCAGTTTCCATCCCTCGGCCAGTGTCTACCAGATTAGTTGGGGAAGATGTGGGTAAGTGTAGATATGTGTGTGTAAGTGAGAAAGAGCAAACACACACACACACACATATATACATACATATACATACTTACATATATATATATTAAGCCAGTAGAGTTTTGCTATTATTTTAAATTTACTGGGTCTCCATTTTATTTTAAAGAACCAGTGTTGTTTCAGTGTTTGGCTGAAAGTGATTTGAGTGATCACCATGTGTATGTGAGTGATAATAAGCCAAATCTGGGAGCACGCATGTAACAGACATTGGGAAGGAGAATACTTAGCCGCCACTCCAATGCTGGCACGAAAGCATCATACTCTTGCCAGTTGTCCCTAAGAATAAAAAAAATCAAAGGATGCTCTTTGCCTCTTTTTCTGACACATGGCAGCCCATCCTTAGAAAGAAACTCCTACAAGGGAGTGCAAGGTACTTCTTTCACAATACCACTCCCACCTTTTGCACACTCACCCATACCATCTCTCATACTCAAGGGCATTGGAACAATAGCAAGCACATGGTTTTGGATTTGTCCAAAATCCAGGTTGCATACTACGCTAGAAAAAAAAATCACTGCCATCACTACTTACACCACCATGGCTTTCCAAAAATGACTTCCCCTAATGGTTGCAGGATGGAAATAGCTGAAATAAGAGGCATCTCTCAACAGTTTGCTTTTAGGAACTAGGATAAAGGAGGCAACTCTAAGGTTTTCTGGGCTGCAATGAGGAGCATGCTGAAAAACACAAGCAAATGGGCTGCTCAGAGGCTGGCCTCACTCCCGAACAGGTGAAGCCTTGCAAAAAGTGGCTATGGCTGAATGATGCAGAAAAGCAAGCGTGGAGCAAGGAGGGAGAGGCTTGAGGAGGGCAAAAATATTAATAGCACCATCTTATACCGGCTTCAGCAGGGGTTATCCCCAGGGAAGTGTGCACAGGACTGCAGCCTGCAGACTGCGGTCACGGCAGGCTCGATTTTAAGTCAGAAAACTGCTGCATGCATCTCAGAGAGTGATTTCTTGCTTCTTTTTTCCCCAGGCTAGAGGAGAAAGCTTGAGCACACAAGGCAGTTGGAAACTAAGGGAAGGACCGGGGCTTGCTTGGACAAGGAAATAAAGAGGGAACAACAGCGAAATCAAGTCACATCATCCTAATTATCCATACCGACTCCCAATCCGTGGGGCTGCACCCAGCTGTTGGAGATGCCTGGAAGAAAGCATGTGCGGTGAGGGTGGGGAGTGGGAGTGAAGCCAAGTCGTCGCTGCGTTGGGGCTGATGCCGTCGCTGGATCGCAGCCGGCCGGGTAGCGGGGTGCTGCGGACGGTCCGGGAGAGAGAGCAAAGAGCAAAGCGCTGGCCCCGGAAGAGGGGAGGACGGGGCGCCCAGGGAAAGCGGCATCCGACCTACCCACCTGACGAAGACCGGGACTGGCCGCTGGCGCGCCGCGGCAAGAGGCGGAGGAGGCTCAGCGGAGCTGGTCCGGATCACCTGGCCGCGCCGAGAGGAGCGCCGCGGCGGGGACCTGCCTGCTGCCGGCCTCTGCGGGGTCGGAGACAAAGAGCGCCCGCCCGCGTCTCCCTCCGAGGCTCGCAGGGAAAAGAAGGGGGACACACCCCGAAGGGGGCGTGGGACGGAGGGATCCTGGCGGGCGGGGGCGGCGGCGGGGCCGGAGCTACGAGCGGAGGACGAGCGAGACTGAGCCCCCTCCCGGCGCGGGGATCCTGGGGCGCTCGCGGCTCCGAGAGTACCTCCCGGCCCCGCCCCGGCTCAACTTCCCACCAATCGCCTCTCTCCCTCCGCCCGGATGGCTGCCCGGTCTTAACCCTTTGCTTTGCCGCCGCGGAAAGGGCCGCGCCTCAGGGGGGCGCTACCCGGCTCGGGGACCCGGCGGACGGGGGCGCCGACCGGTCCCTGCCTCGGCGCCCGCAGCCAGCGCGCTTCCGAGCGCCGGACACGTTCCCGGCGCCTGGGACCGGTTTTGAATACCCACCGTGGGCCGCCACGGGCTGCGAAAAGCTGCTGCCGGAGCTACCGTCCTCCGGGAACGGAGAGCCGCGGGCAGCAGGAGCTCTGGAGCTCGACTAACACCAGCCAGGCGATCCCGGGCAATTCAGCAGCTTTCTCCGCCGAATATCCTGAACCTGCACACTGAGGGCGCGGAAACTGGGGTGCATCCCTCCTTGCCCCCCACCTTCGTCTGTGATTCGGAGCTGAAGAGTTTCCGTTCTCTACGACTGGCCCGTCCGTCTCTCCCCGCGCTCCGCCGGTCATGGACCCATTTACATGCCGCTTAGCGCCCCCCCCCCCCGCTGCAGCTGGATTGTCCGCTGCAATCCGAAGCCGAAATTCTGAAGGCGCCAGAAAATCTCCCCACCGCTCCATTCTCCAGAGACCCTCCCGAGACCCCTTGCGAGCTATTTGTAAGGCAACCCAGGCAGAGAAAGGATAGGAGAGAATAAATAAAAGCACCTGAATTTCCTTGCCCCCGGGGCTCGGTCACAGGTAGAATCCATAAGAAGGGGAGGATTGACAGAAAGACAGAAGCTGTTCCTCTTGGTGCCCGTTTTTAATCTGCAGGGTGAAAATATCCGTGGACGCCACCAGCTCGTCTGTGATTTCTCCGTGCCCCTGCTGGTTCTCCAAAGTTAGCAGAGCAGTTTGTGTTGTCTCCTCCTTCTTGTCCTCCTCCTCCTCCTCTGTGACACATCTTGGGCCCGTGGAAATGATACTTTGCTGTCCTTCAAGAATGGTGAGCCAGTGTTTCTTTTCAGGAACTGATTCAGGGTCTCTTTTCTCCCCAGAGAATGCCCATTCTTCACCTTGACTGCTCACCTGCCAGTTGTAGCATTGTCCATTTTTTATTTCTTGAAAGTTTGGAAGAACAGAGTAGAAAGCAATGAAATCTCAAAACTCTTAAAGAGCCAAGGCAATTAATACAAAGTACAGCAGTTATTCGTGTCTTGCTCTGATGGAATTACACAGATCACCATATGGTAATGTAATACTTTTTCAGAAATATGCTTTTTTGTCCAGAAGTAAATACACCCTAATATTGCCAAGACAACTTAGTTTTTTAATCTGTGTATATCTAAGCATTTATGTATTGTGCTGTTTTCCATTCAAGCTCCTCACTCACAGCTCAATCAGTTTAAGGCACCTTAACATCCATATCATTGATCAATTGGCACATTATATTGATTGACTGATAATTAGATTTATAACCTACCTTTATTTTGTATACCCCAAGGTACAAAATCTAAGCATCAAATTTTAGTGCCTAAGAGAAGACTAAAACCCACAGCCTCCCACTTTCTCCCAGCACATTGACCAATCTATCAAACTGGCTCTCCAGTTGAATATTCGCAAGATAGCATCCATTAGCATAAAACAATCTCTCACTTAAAATCAAAACCAACTTAGCCATAGAGTTAAAAGAAATTAGGAACACTGCTTTTTGCCAATCAAGTGGGACAATACAATATTCGTCTTTAATCCTACAGGCCACTATCGAAAATTGGCTTCAAATTAACAAGAAAAAGTAATGTGTCATAGTTCAGGAATCCCATTGTCCCCTTTGAGACTACAAGTTACCCTCAAGGAAGTTCTTCATGTCAACTCAAGGCTTTCTCCAGCAGGACCAGCCTTCAGAGTATCCAGCAAAGACGTTGAACATCAAGGCTGCTTTGTTTTAATTTAACTGTGAAAATTATTGCTTCACAAATCTTCCAGAAACATGACAGAAAGATGCAACAACTATTCTCACAGTAGGACTGATGTAGAGAAAAGTAACAAAGAACATTGGGAAAAAATAAGCAAGTCCTATTGCACCTTTAGATGTGGTTCATCTCTTGAAAAACAAACTACTGTAATTATCTTTAGGCTAGCTAAGTATGGACTGTAACTCATCTGAACAAATGCATAAAGGATTGGCGTAAAGGATCTTTCTTAGAGAACACTGACACATCAAATAATAAACTCATTACATCATAGTAAGTCAACCATTCTCATCAGGGGAGCTATGTAGTCCCTATTCTCTGTTCTTCCTCTCTCTGGTCCTTAATGAGTCCTTAAACTCTTGCAGAAGGAAGGTCCAATGGGAGGTGTTATCTGGGGAGTGATGAAAGAAAACAGAAGAGATAGCATTAGAAGTTAGCTAATGCACACTTACCTTAGACATCCACTGGAAAGTGTTTGAATTCCCTGCCTGCATCATGGATTCTTGGACATCTCCCAAGGTGGTAGATTTGTTTCCACTATAGGTGCTATAAGATGCATATATATTTTTCTTTCTTTTTTTTCAAAACTTTATTACATTTCAGAAAAGCATAAAATACAAAAAAGCAAAGAAAAAATTAAAAAGAAAAACTGAAGGATAGGAAAAACTGGAGAGTGCAGCATTGCATATTAAACCACAATTGCAACTATGGCCTTTACTGTCAAATGTACAAGGCAGATATTTTGCAATAGAAGTAGAGATCCAAGGGTTAAATCTATAATTGTTGGACTTTACATGCCAAATGATGAAAAAAGGATTTTTTTTCCAACTTTTTATGTGTAAATTGTCAAGTTTTCATATGAGAACTAGGTTGTGTTGGGAGATTGGAACCAAGTAGTCACCCTACAACTTGATAGAACATCAGTTAAAAGAATCAGGCTTGATCAAGGAAAGTTACCTAAGTCTTTTTTTAAAAATTTGATGGACAATTTGGCATTGATAGATACTTGAAGACAAAGGAATGGATGTTCCAGAGAATATACCTTATTTTCAGAAAGACATAAAACTTTTTCAAGAATCAACATTATATGGATTTCAAAGAATTTGGCAAATAAGATCGTTAAGGCAGATATTTTGCCTAAGACCTTTTTACATGCAAATGTCTTTTGTATAAGAAAATTCCCATATGCCAGATATACAGTTGATTATATTAGGCCTGCAAAAATAGTTTTATATATAGTCTGCTAGTATTCGTTTTGCAAAAATTAGAAGTTTTTCTAAAATGGACTGGGTCAAAACATTGAACCCACTTTCCTTATTTTAGAAGTTTAAAGGATAAAAGTGGTGCCTTTTTCCTACCTTTTATCAAGCTAAGAGAATGTCTTTGGTGTTGTACATCCTGTTTGAAAGACAAGCTTGCTCATGTCCTTCCCCTGCATCCGACTTAATTTTTTTTAATGTTATGGTCTTACTTTCATTCTACAAATTAAAAATAATTGTACAGTGAACTTCTTGCATGCTCTGTTGTAAAGAAGGAATTGACAGATCATGGTTTGCAAGCAGACCCTGAAAAGTTGAACAAGTTCTTCAGTGAGTTACTTTCCAAAATAAGGCACAACAGATGGTGCCTACTACAAACATTCTCTATATTATCTGGATTAATTTTCAGTTTATTATTTCCCATGCAGCTCTTCTTATTCTAATCAAACTCTTTTCCTCTTCCCTTGAATCAAAAGAAAAGGAGAATTAGAACTGGGTGTCATCTGCATTCATGATCCCACTTCGTTTCACTGTTTGCATATTTATTTATTCAATGTATATGGACACTGAAGTCAAACATTTGACTTTGGATGGTTAACAGAAAATAAAAAGCAGATTAAAAACATCATGAAAACAATAAGTAACAAATATAGGAGCCAAAGTAAAACACTATCACAATTCTATACATGGAATTGACTCTGGCTATAGCTGTGCAATTAAGCCGCAACCCATTTTTATATATATATTAAAAGGGTGGAGCTTTTGTTATTTATTAAATTTTTATATCTCTCAACTCCCAGCAACTCTTATTACACAGTCACAGCCACTTCCTCAACATTTTTAACTCGCCCCCTCTGACATCCCTGAGTCTGTATTGCCTCGCTTATTTAAATGTACTGAAGCAAGGAGAAATCTAAAGCAATATCCAAATATAAATTTATTCTGCTGTCCCTCTCTGGGAATTTGCTATCTAGGTGGGAATGGTTTGTCTCACTTTCCATTTCAGAAGCAGATTATGAAGAATGACATCAAAATCATCTGCAAAATTCACAAGAATTTAGGGGGGAAATTCTCCATCTTTAGACTTCGCGAAGCGTGATAGGAAGAGTATCAACACTTCTGAACTTTGATGTTGGAGAAAGCTCCTGAGAATACTGTGTACAGCCAAGAAAACACACACATGGATCATCAAACAAATCAACCCAGAGTTCTCACTCAGCACACAAATGAACAAACTTAAATTAACGTACTTCAAACACATTATGTGAAGACCCAGCTCTCTAGGAGAAAACTTTAATGCTGGGAAAGGTGGAAGGAAGGAGAGAGAAGAATAGGATCACCAGCAGCATGGTGGATAAACTCAATTACCGTGACGATGGGGGAACTGTTGGACACACCAAAAGAACAGATTACGGACAGATCACCATGGAGAAAATCTGTATGTATGCTAAGAGTTAACAATGACTTGATGGCAAGTAATTGCTTAGTTAATCACTGTGGTATAGAAACAGATCTATGATCAAGCATCGATCCCAGACAAGTCATGAGTGGAATGAATTAAGGACTGTCCAAAGACAAGGGCCTTCTGGAGGGATATTACATCATTCTTTTTGGCACAGTTATGTTTCAATAATTGTAAAGGGGTAGGACAGAGATGGAGCTTTGGAGAGAAGCTCTCCTAGAATTGAAATGTTACCATCTTAACCATGCTCACAGAAGTTAGGTTTGATGGGAGTTGAAGTGTGAGAATGTAGGGAAGCCTATGCAATATCCAACCCTGTTTTAGAGACTGTTACCAGCTATTCTATAATGATGCCCATAACATTTTTTGAAAACAAGAAGGATACAAACCATGAGAAATTTAAGGTAACAACCTTCCATGCACTCATAACTATACAAGTAGCAGTTTTACCCACTTCTTAACTTTGTTGCTGGTTCTTTCCATCAGAAATCAATTTTTTAAAGTTGTGATTGCCCCCAAATTCATTTTGCCATTTTTGGATCATATTTTTTCCTGCTTCTGACACCAGTGAGAAGGGGATCATACCAACAAACTGGCATTCCCCCAGGATGGCAAAGTTTGGATTACCAACAGGAAAAAAAATATTTAAGTGTGATGGGCTCACTGTATAAGTAAAGTATCTGTTGGTGAAAAATTGTGTGTTATGTGCAATTGTGTATAGGAATGAAGTATGTGTAGCATTTCATGTTAATGTAGTGTCACATACCACTGTATTTGGGCTGAATATGAATAATATAAACCAATCTAAAGACACTCATAAAATAGACTAAATATAAGGAAAAGGCACATTTTAAATCATAAAAATATTTGTTATCATTGTTGCTTTGAGCTAATATGAAGCATCTGATGAAAAATTCCACAGCTAAGCAAATTTATTTTGTTTTTGTGTTTTTACTACAACCATTTTTGTGTTTTTACAAGACTCACACACGTGATTTAAGCCTCCA
Organism: Acrochordus granulatus; assembly: GCA_032468055.1. Classification (NCBI taxonomy): domain Eukaryota; kingdom Metazoa; phylum Chordata; class Lepidosauria; order Squamata; family Acrochordidae; genus Acrochordus; species Acrochordus granulatus. The sequence continues at coordinate 107,171 of JANHZU010003048.1, read as the reverse complement.
AAGTTGTACTATTGCTATGGTTGCTATGAGTAAGAAATCTCTGACACATACTATTTATTTATTTATTTTGTTTATTTATTACTAAGGTTTCTAAACTGCCCTGTTCCAAACTGGTTCTTATTTATCTCAGCTCATCTGTTTTTCATATTTCAGTATCTTATAAACACAATACAGTCTCATTTTTAATTTATTTTACTGTTGTAATTATTTCAACAATAATTTCAGTTAAGCTAGTTAAGTTTGTATAGTCCTAAAGAGCACTACAAATCTGGTTTTAGAGTTTAGGCAACTTTGTGCAAAAATATCATTGGGCTCACTCTGGAAGATTGATTTTTATAACCCACTAGACACTTCATGCCCCATCAGATGATTGTTTCAGAAATATTTTCTTACCTAAAGGAAAAAACAGAATGATAACAGGAAGGCAAAAATGCAACTTCCAACTTCCTTCCAGAGAGAGGAAGCAACTTCCAACTTCTTTTCAGCTTCCTCATTGAGTTTCCTTATGGGAATCTGGCAAGGAGCATCAGAAATCTTCCTTTCTTCTTTCCTTCCTGCCTGCCTACCTGCCTGCCTGCCTCCCCTTCTTCTTTCCTTCCTTTCCATTCCCTTTCCAGCAAACAGGTAAGTGGCTGCTGTTGGGTGAGGAAGAGAGTGAGGGATTATGAGACTGGCTGGGAAACTGTCACAGAACATTGAAATGTGACCTCAGCAGCAGCCCACAGTGCTGCAGCAGCCATTAGCACTAAATCAGTCACAACTTCCCCAAATGTCATTCTCTTGGGGGTCATGGGTCCCAGTTTTTGGGCATATTCTCTAAATTAACCGATTAGAAATACCTTAGTTCAAAAATTGTTGTGTTATGATGCACCGTTTCACCCAGTCATGGCAATGAGAGTTTTAATAATATCTGGATCTGGTTGATATATCAAACTTCATTCTAAGATTTCTCAGCTTACAAAGTGACTGTGAAACTACAGTTGTTGTAATTCATAAAAGAAAGCAAATACCAAAAGTTAAATTTAGTTTTTCATCATCTGCATCCAACAGTACTAAAAGATTGTCACCAATTACCTCTGTTGGATCCTTCAAGTCTCTGGAGCTTTTTACAAGTAACAGGAACTTGTAGGAAAAGAGGTAAAGATTTCAAGATGAGATTCAGGAGTTCCCAGGTAACTAAAGACCCAAGTGTTCACCACTGTAATTCAGAAGAGCAGAAATAAGAGGTCTAGGGTTTAAATCAAAAAGGAGGAAGGGAGTCTTCTGCCAATCAAGCTGTGATACTGAAATGTTGGAGATTATGATTTATTGCCCAACCTGCATATGAAACCTGACAAAGTGGGGGTTATCACTTTTTTCTTCCAGCTACAGGAAGCACCATTTTTCATTCTGATTTAATATTGCTATTATTATATCATTTACACTGCTTTGCATTTTTATTAATACAGGTGTTGTTTTAAGCCTTTAATTAACTCCGAGCAATAGATCATTCAGAAGCAAATTAAGGATCCGTCATGTGTTAACTTCAGCATTGGCCAACGGCCCAATTTCAAGGTATGATGTCATCATGGATTTCACATCTTGTTTACTCTTATATACACACTTGTGAAGTCACCAAAGATGGCACATTCTTTTAATTGAAACATCTTGTCCTTCCTCCCTGGTTAAGCATTTGATCACTCATGATATGCCAGTGACTTTATCCCTTATAACTAAAGAGTTCAGTTCAGAGAGCTTAACATCTCAGTCTTCATACTAAAGTATTGTTCTGATGTGTTTTGCAGTCAAGCAAACACTTGCTTCAGTCAGTTGGAACTCATAATTCCCTATCCCCATCACAATAGGAAATCTTTTTTGTACTGCAGCAAAAGCATATTCCTTAGCCAACGTGACAAGCAAAATGTAGCCCTGAGCATTATTTTCTATCATGAATATGACAGACCAGTCCTAGCATGTTCATCAACTTACAGTTGCTTTGTTCATTTATTGTCACTCTTGGGAGACCAAACCACATGCTCAAGACTGCCGAAATGGCTTTCTAACATATGAATGGTATGAAAGGCCAACGTGGTAAACCATTATTAGTTATAATTAACTGCAAGGAAGGAGGAAACATGCAGGTACAGGGAAGTAAATAATCTGGAAAATCTACCTTCATTTTCAGTTTGGACTAACAATACTTTTATACCCGGGAAAAGGCCTTCTGCGTGACGATTTGCCTTTTGAGCCAAAATTGGTATGCAGGCCCATTTGGAGGCCAAGATCCTCAGCAGCATTCCAGCAGTTTCTACAGGCAAATTTTGATCTTGTTCAGGCCAAGTAATCTATGAGACAGATTGTAGAAATAGTGTTTCCCCCCTTCTCCTTAAAAAAAATCCTCTAAACTAACATGTTTACTAATGAAGCAGTATTTGGTCTCTCAGAAGGTCCTCAGTAGGAATTTTGTGATTCAGTCCATTTTCCAGAGGCTGTTGGATGTCACTTAAAGGCAAAAATAGTCTCCTTGAGCAAAACTCATGCAGCTTTCTCTAACTATACAGAGGTGATTTGCAACTGCCTTGTTCAAAGACAGGTTTTGAACCAGTCTAGCCTACAGTCCTGGGATTTTTTATTCAAATATTAATCAAGTTGAAATCTGCTTATCATTTTGAGATCAGCCAGGGTTGGCTGAATGCTACTACCTTGGCTGATCTTTAAAATGATAAGCAGATTTTGACAATTAATATTTGGGTAGAAAATCAAAATGCACCAAATCATGTTGTATGTTGATGGTAGGAGAGAAAACACTTCTTTTTTAAAATTCATGATTGCTAGTAAATGTAATCATTTTAAAAAGGAAGCCAGAGTAATACTTTAAAATTAACAGAAATATTTTAATAAAGGCTACATGGCATTGGATGCATAATAAAATATCATGTTCTGTCAAATATGAAATATGGGACTTCTAATTATGAGGCTATACAGTATCTCTGAACCTCACTGTAGTCATATTTAGGATTCTGAATGTTTCTTGTTGGTTGCCATCTAGTGGATAAGCAGAGAAATATTCCTAAAAAGATATGTCAACATTGGACCTTTGGGTAGGTGAGTAGATTTGACCTGCCCTGTGGGCAGGCAGACAGACAGCAGACAGACAGGTTTTAATGTATTAGCATTTATACAACAAACATTGAAACTATTTGATCAATCATAAGGGATTTCTGTTTCACATGTGCATTTATCAACCTCTATTGATCTGATGAAGTGAGCTGCATCTCCCAAAAGTTTAAGCATTTTAATAAAATACGTTAATTTTAAAAAAGGTGCTACCAACCTCTTTCTGATTTCTTTCAGTATGCATAAATTTCACAAACATTCTTAACAATCACACTGTTTCCTTTTGGGAAACCACCGTTATGTAAGGTACCAAAAAAGAATGATAACAAAATGAAATGCTGTAGAAGCAAAAGTTAGACTTTGAAGAAGCAGGACACAAAGAGGACTGATGCTTTGGAATGCTGCTGTTGGAGAAGACCCCTGAGAATACTGTGGACAGCCAAGAAACAAACCAAAGGGTAATCAACCCAACATCCTTCCTCAAGGCACAAATTACCAGGCTCAAAGTATTCTATTTTAGAGAATGTATGTGAAGACCTAGTTCTGTAGAGAAGGTTCTTATCTTAGGAAACAGAAGAAGAAGACAACCAGCAGCAAGGTAGATGGACTCAGTTATAGCAGCAAGGGGTGCACCATTAGAAGACCTAACAGACCAGACTGAGTCATATTGTATGGAAAAAATCTGTCTATACAGTTGCTGGCAGTCGAAAATGATTTGAAAAAATGAAATACAAAAAATGAAAGCCAAAATAAAATAACCAGGAACATAGCTAAATGTAGTTTACATCACCAATATTCTTTATTGGTTTCTTTATTCTTTATTCCTTTCTATACTTGCAAACCTCTTGGCTTCCATCATATCCATGAGCCATTTTAAAACTTATCCTTTGCGATTTTTAAGCATCTGTTTATATTGCCTTTTATTATTAAGTTATTCTTAAATAATGAGGAACCCAAATTTTCCCACAAAGATTGAATGAATTATCCCTACTCCCAAGTCTAGACTATTAAACATTTGTAACAATAATCACCTTCTAGCAGTGTTTTGATTCAGAATGTAAAAGTGCACATAGTTTCCCAATTTCACCAGAAATATTAATAATGTGAGAGAAGGGAAAAGATTTAAAAAGTTAAATGAAAATGGAACTATATCTCAAAGGAAAGGAAAGTTCTATAACAATGGGGGTTTGGGGTTGTTGTTGGTTGCTTCTTCTTCTTCTTTTTTTTTTTGCAGATTTGATTCACACTTTTTTTTCAGCCTAAATTTAGCAAATCAAATTACCTGAATTC
>JANHZU010003048.1:19645-33781 GCA_032468055.1 Acrochordus granulatus | reverse complement strand
GCTGCCTTTTGCAATTGACTGATGGTGACTTTGTCAATGCTAATGGTGTTCAAGTGGTGTTCCAGGTGTTCTGGGATTGCACACAAGACCTCTATTACTATTGTAATAATTACTATTATTAGTTATAACTATTAATAACTTAATAGTTATTACTATTATAATTTGTTGGTTATTATTAGAATGGCATAAGGGACTGTTTGTTTTCTGAAAATTAGTTGGATTGTCACTTCTCACTCAGCTGGTGACTTGGCAGGGAGGACTCAGAGCTAGAAGCAATAGTGGTCTTTGTTTCTCATGATGGGCAAGAAGACATAAAACGTAGCTGAAATTCACCTGAATTGTTCCTCAAACTTTCTTCTCACTTACTGGATGCTGATAGGAGTTGATTAATCTGGTGAATCAAAACTAGGCTCACTGTTTATTACTTTTTTCATAAAGATCAAAGGAGATACCTACAACTTGTTCTCTCATTTGCAACCAGATCAAGGAAAATTGGGGATAGGAAGTCAACAGTGATTAGATGTACAGCCACCATCAAGATACTTTAATGATGCTGAAAAAATATGAAGTGACTGGCCAGTATTTATTAATAGTTTAAAAATTAAAAAAATCCTTTTCTCCGAGTGAGGCTAAGCCAGCATTTCTCAACTTTGGCTGTTTGAAGATGTATGGACTTCAACTCCCAGAATTCCTCAGACAACCTTGCTGGCTGGGAAATTCTGGGAATTGAAGTCTATACATTTTAAGCTGCCAAGATTGAGAAATGCTGGTGGGCAGTATGTATAAATTGTCCCTTTTTTTTCTAATCTCCACAACAAGCTTTTGAGGTAGTCATAGTATGGAACAGGGTCTTGTAGGATATTACAATCTCATCTACTGCATTCTTGCTTCAACCTTGAGCCAATTATCTGAAGTTCTCATAAAGTCCTATTAATGAGGAAACTAAGCATTCTGGGTGAGGTTTTTTTCTCCTGGAAAGTAACATGGGGAAATTAGAAGACAGATTGCTGCTGCTGCTGTTGTATGACAAAAGTAGAACAGTAAACATCAAATGAAATTCCTGTCTGCCTTCAGGACCCAGTCATGCTGGCTAATAAATCAACTGGATTATAATGGAAGGATGGATAGATAGCTAAATTGAATGCCATCTCTGTCTTCATTTTATCAAGGACAGAATGTTCTATTTACTTCTCCCAGCAAATAATGTTTCAAATTCCATGTATAAAAGGACTGAATGAAAACTAATATCCCTATTTCCATAACTTCAGTTTAAATAGGGATAATTGAATAAATAAAAGAAAATAATCCAACAAAATTGGATTGATTGCCTGTGTTTACATCTTTAATAATCACCACCATTCACTTCACATTTCAGCCAATGATGAACAAGCTTCTTAAACATGACATAAAAGAATCACACATGGTCTCTTTAACTAGGTCTTGAAAGTCCTTTCCAACATTTCATTTGAATCCAACAGATTCCTTCAAATTTGGAAAAAGATGCTTGGGACCAAATCTGGATTGTATGGCAAATGGGGTAAGATGGTAAGATCTTGAAGAGTCTTCTTACTGCAGCAAGATTACCTTCTTGTGTTCCTGAACTCTGCTTAATTATTATTTCAAAGTTTTGAGTTGTGCATTAATACTGATCCCAGGTTCAAGGAAATCCACATGAATAAGTCCATCTATGGCCCCGAAAACTGGATCCATGAGTTTTCCTGCCACAGCTAGGTTCTGAATGTAATTTTTGCAGGTAAAACTTTGTGATAATATTCCAGGGGTTGATGCTTCATTTCAGGGTCATAATGTTGAGTCCATGTTTCACTGGATGTCGTGATGCTGTGACATCCTCATTTTCATTCTCATAACCTGAGAACAAGTGCTGGCAAATTTCAACTCTTAAAGCTTTAATCTCTGCTGTCAGCATGTGAAGAACACATCTTGCACAAATTTTCTCATATTGAAAAATATCATAGATCAAGACTGTATCTCCATATTCCTATGAAATGCCAAGTTTAATGGCAGCTTCCCTCTGAGTGATCTGATTGTCCTTAATCAGTTCAACCTTTATAATATGAATCTCATTGGTTGCTGTCACAGTTTGTTCACTTCTTGATCATACAAATCTGTTCTTCTAGGTTCACCATCTTTACATTTTTTAGGCCAGTGATGCACAGTACTCACCATAAACAATTGCATTTGGTGCTAAATTTCAACTGGAGGGATTCCTTTAGCAGTCAAAAATTAAGTCAGAGCACATTGCTTAACGTACACTGACAAGTATTCATTGTAGGCTTTCATTTCACAAACAAGAGCAACACAAAGCAACTTCCTTCCAACTGAAGTCAAAGAACAGATGCTAAAGAACCTGTGAGAGCTTCTAGCAGATCATTACTGCCATCTGCCGGTGACATAACATTTGAGACATTACTTTTCATTCAGTCCTCTTAATTAAGCCAGTACTGACACAAAAATCTAAAACATTAGGAGATGGATATCTCTGTAGAAGTTGGGAGAGGGCTAAAAATGTTGAAATGGCTATTATGGCTTGTACAGATAATCCTTGACTTAAAACCAGTCACTTCTTTGAAAGTGGACCCCCCAAAGGCTATTTACAATTCAGTCAAATGACCTAATTTTGAAGACTTGGCAACTGGCTCACATTTATGGCCAGTTTCAATGTTCCATAGTCACATTACCATGATTTATGCCATTTGTTTGCCACTTTCCAATCTTTTGGTCCAATTTCTGCAAAAAAAACCCTGTAAGAATAAATAGATTCACTTAATGATCATGGTGTTTGATTAACAAGCCTTGACAACTACAAAAAGTCATAAAATTGGGTCCAGCCAAGTAAGTATATTGACTTACAACCATTATGATTTACAACAAAAATTCCAGGCCCCATAAGTTGAGGACTCCCTGTAACTGAAGCCCTGCCTGGTTTTGATGTAACACATAAAGAGAAGCAAGTTTTTGATCGCACAGTCCCAGTTGTGCTCTTGATTTTTTTTTAATATCCCCCAGCCCCCGTGGAAGCCCTTAGATATTTTTCTATTTTGGATTGCACAGGACACGACAGTGTTTCTGAATGGGAAGGAATCTTAAAACCTGAATATGCTTATTTGAATGTAGCTTCTCCCTTGTAACCAATGTGCTGCTTGGTTTGTAAACTGCAGTTTATTATATCAAGACATGATCATCTTCACACTTCCCCAGAATAGCTGGTTAGAGCCTGTCCTGGTAGACAGAAGCGCCAGACATTATATTTTACCGGCTTGTGATTCACCTTTCATTTGTCTTTTGTGCTCGACTATCTCCTTTTGCTGCATTGTTTTTTTCTTTTATGCATTTTTACAATAAGGAAACGAAGGAGGAATGTTGCGTTCTGTCCTGCCCGATTTCCTTTACTAAAAGGCTGAATTCCTTTATGGTTGAAGGGGCCAAAAATAGTTGAGGAACAGCAGTAACCGATAACAGCAGTAATCGTCATCATCATTACTGCAGTCAATATGCCTTTAAAATGAACCTAGTTTTTTTTAAAAAAAATACTTGACATTTTTAAGAGGTCATTTAGCTACTTTGACAAGTATAATTCTCCCTGAAGGAAAATGTTGCATTCCTCTTCCCCCTCTTATCCCTTAATAACAGGACCATTATGAATGTCCTGCCTGACATAGCTTTTATTATAATAATCCTTTTATTTACAGCCAAAAGATCCAAATAACTAGTTTTTATCTGTGAATAAACCCAGAGTTCATCCTTAGAATCAGAAGAATATTAAGTCAAGAAATGCCTGCCTTCCAAAATGGTATTTCTGACTGTACTAAGTCCAACTAGTAATATGGGATAATTGCAAATATCCTTAGTGGAAAACAGGATAATTCTCTTGCTTCTCTGGGTTGTGAGTAATTAAATAATCCAATTAAGCATTGTGCAGAGATGGGGCAGAGTTAGCATACACATCCTGGATGTTTACAGAAGCAAGGACACCTGTTTGCAATCTCTGCTCCTCATTATCTGTTTCTGGAAATACAACTTTTTTACAACCATATATGTGTTGGGCTTTTGTTGTCCCACAAGAAGTATAGGCCCCCTCTGTGGCTTTTCAGTGCAATGGTTCATTCTGCCTTATCAAAATTTGAGCCGAAAGCTGGGCCAGAGTTTTCCTGTGTGGATTCCTGGGCACATTTGAAGTGCTCCATGTTAATTCCATGTGCTCGGGTCCTGCAAGCACAGAACACAGAAACCTTGTGTGATCCTCTGAAAATGCATCACACAAATCCTTTGTCAACTGGAAAATACCTTGAGCGGCACAGAATGGGCTTTCTTGGCCGTCCTTCCCCTTCTCTATACCAACCCGCCACTCTGTCTCCAGGAATTGAAAGATAATATTCCTTGCTTCATTAGTTTTCTGAACATAACAGGGCCTGGTGGTTGGGGGAGGCTGTTGACCTGTAGCTGGTTAGCTTGCAAGATTCTTAATGTGGTGTGTGGGTGCATGCACTCAGTCCTTTTTGGTTTTGATTAGTTATTTTGCTGGTGAGTAATTTTGTGGAGTTGGACGGAAGCTGAACAGAGCAGGGAGGGCTTCCCTTCCCTCCCCTTTGCTTTTCTGGCAGTCGCAGACTCCAGATGTTTGGAGTGCTAGTTGGGAAGTCCTACTGGCGCCAGTCGGGGCAGAGGGCAGGGGAAAGGCACGCGAGCTGGAACCGAAAGCACTCAGTCACTGCAGGATTTGGCACATCCCCAAGCTCTCTGCTGGCACATTCCCCAGCATATTCCAAGCCATCTGTTCCAAAAAAACACTTTCAGGACCTCATCATCACTCAGGATGCAACATTGAGAGCAGCTGTTAGAAGAAGCGAGGGGGGGGAATCCTGCGAAAGGTCCCTTTGTGAGAGAGGAAACCAGGCTCATAAATAACAACAGAAGAGTTGCTATAAAGGCAACAGCTAGAGTTTGTTTCTGGTTTTTAATTGCCCCTGCTCTCTCATACACAAACATTTGCTGACGATTTAAAATAAAAGGATAATCAAACAAAGCTAATATCCGGCATGAGGGATGATTGCTTTGGTGCTCTTCTTTGCAGAGTAGATGGAAAGAAGAGAAGAGAGAACCATAATTAAACTCTTGAAATAAAGCATTGCTTTTGTGGAGAAGGAGGCAGTTGTATCACTTTGATTTGGATGTTGTATAGGAATGTGAAGTCAGTTCTTCAGTGATGAACTTGGATATCCTCCAAGCGGACTCACAGGAAGGTTCATGGCAGTGAGAAAGAGAAAGCTGTAACTCTCCTCAGAAGGAAAATCCTTCCTGACACCAGGATAGCCACAGTAGACAGGCAACAAAACCAAGGAGCAGCAGTGGACCCAAGATCAAAGCCCTTCCCTATCCTTGGGGTGTCACATGGTACATGTTGTGTTCTGCCAGTTCCTTTCAGTGCAATAGGAAAGGGCACAAGGTCGGAGATGACCTATTTCCTGACTGCTGTAGACGCATCTGCTCTTTAAAGAGAATCAGCTGTAACAAGTCCCTTGACACACCTTGACGATAAAAGAAAAGTTGGAATGTGCAAATAGAGGGAACACAGGTTCTTGTTGCAAAGACACCCCTAACAGTTTGGGCTAAGCATTTCAGATCAGATACCATATTCAGCACATGCAAAGTCCACAATATTTTGGTTATTCCGAGTTTTAACTAAGCAAAATGTGGAGAGATCTTGGAGTGGCTTTACTGCACAGGGTGAGAAGAACAAGGACAGTATTTATTACCTATCATGTTCTATCAGCTGCTTTTTAGATCCTTTCCCTGCCCACCCCTCAATTTCCCAGCATAGCAAATATTACTGCCCACAGATGAGACAGGCTCATGTCATTGTTAGTTGTACGGGTGCCAGACTAATATTTTCCCCTTAAGTCTTATTTGGGAACTTGTTTGGAATACTAGTTAAAGGCATTAGGCTAGAGACCAGAAGTCACTAAATTCTTGTTCCATCTCAGGCATGAAGCCAACTGGATGACCCTGAGCCAATCTCTCTCTCAGCCCTAGGAAGAAGGAGGAGGCAAGGGCAAGTCACTTCCAAAAATCTTGCCAAAAGAAGACTTGCATAGACTATTGCAAAGATGATGATGAGGAAAAGATCTATTTCCTCTCAGTAATATTCAGGACTTTTCTGTGTCCTTATCCAATGCCAACCCAATTTAACCAAAACCTACTTGAAGGCAGAGGGATTATTGTTTTTACTTTAAATTTTAAATACTGTACATGAGTGAAAAAGATTATATTAATGATTACATGGAAATGCTAGCAAGTTTATTCTGGTGCTATCCTTTGATGCTTTAGGGATTGAAACAGGTGGTGAAACTACGGAGAGCTGAATATAATAAATGCATTGGCCTGCCCCTTTGATTTTGATTTTTACTCCCCATGTGCAGCTAGATGTGAAAAACTAAAAAAAAATACAATTCTTGATTTTACCAGGCTGCTTATTTTAATTTTCCTGGGATGACTGAAAATCAGTGATTTTGATCCATGGTCCTTGGAAATCCCCTATGGCTTCTTTCAGCAATTTCCTTTAAGATGTATGCATTGGCTTCTACAAATTAAAAAAAAAAAGTGTTTGCATACCCAGAACAGCCCTCTCAGGGTGAGACTGTCACACAAATGTAGGATTTTTAAGACTTTACTTCCTATAAAGTATTGGATGCATTTATTTTGCAATTTTTTTTCTTCTACATCTGTGGTACACTCAGGATGCATTTCCTAGCACACTGTATGCCTTTGCACGTGGATAAGATGGTTTCTATAATCGAGTTATTTTGCACAGTTGTAGTACCAACTGCAACTCTGTGCTCACACAGAAGCATAAGCAGATCAAATAAATGAAAATATCAAGCTGATAATCACAAGTGTCTGATCAAGAGCCCTATCATCAACGCATGTCAAAAAATAAGTTCCATGGGACAGATGAAGCTGTCATACTGATTTTATTTGACTCCTCCATACCTGGGATTCACCTGCTAGTATAGGCATTACTAAGAAAAAGTGATCTGGCTGTTCCTTTGGCCACATTCATTTATGTATTTAATTAAAAATCCTAATTCCATTTTCCTAGTTACTTTCTTCATTAATAGGCTTCAAAGCTTCAAAACATGGGTCTGCTAAAATAATTATGGAGAAAATCAAGAAATGTCCCTGGCTGCATATTTTTATCCTCCACTAGCTTCTACCCAATGTTCTAAACTTTCTACCTCAGCTTTCTATTAATCCAGAAAATTGCCCCATCTCCTGTCCAAGCCAAGCTCATTCCATCATTCCACTAACACATGTTTCAGAGACACACAATAGCTAGATAAACATTTCTAAGAATGAACTCCAGTTAATGATTCAATAACAGAATAGCAATCTAACTGAAGTAACTATAGAAGAGTTCAAGGCCATCTTTGAATACCAGGGAACGATAGGCCCTGGCCAGTGTTAACGAGCTGAGATTATTGTAATGCAGCTGATACATGACTGTCTTTGAAAGTGTGGTTAGCATGGATTGCAGCAACCAGAGTGATGGTATGTAGGCTTTATCTGGATCAATGTCTCTCAACCTTGGCCATTTTAAGAAGTATGGACTTCAACTTCCAGAATTCTCCAGCCAGCATGCTTTAATTCTGGGAGTTGGTCTGCACATCTTAAAATGGCCAAGCTTGAGAGACACTGATCTGGATGGAGCCTACAACAAATTTCTATTTAGTTTACAATGGCTCTTGGAATATATCCAAATCCAGTTCAAAGTTTTTTAGGCACAAATAAAATAAATTATATTAACCTGATCTCAGTATCCCAATCAACCCAACCCCTGAGTTCCTTATTTATGAGTTTTATGAACATTTGGGTAATATTTAGGAAGCAAAGGATATGTAAGTGATCTAAAACTATTAGCATCAAGTTGTTTAGTTTATGGTGTAGGGAAAGAGATTGGCTGTACATTCATTCCAATCAGAATGTCTTGATGAAGTAGAAAAAAGAAACTTGGAACTTATTTATTGGAAATATTAAATCAGTGTTTTGTCTCTACAAAGATAAATATTTGACTATTATTTCCCCTGACTCTGTCTATTTTCTATATGAAGATAATCTTCAAGTTAGAGGTAAGGAAATATGTCCCTTGAATATAATGAATGTATCTGGTAGTTCAGAATTGACTGTATTTAAAACCTGTTGCTGTCATTCATAAATTGACACAAAAAATACACTTGTTGGGTCAAGATTGGATTTAAAATAAATGTTTTATCAGTTGACATAAATGTACTAAAATTCTATTTTTTAAAAAATCTGATACATATAAGAAGTTAGAACTAATTAAGATAATTTGCTAACTACAGTGTGAAATGCTGGCCAAGGGATTGGTGAATCTATCTCAAGGTTGCCAAGATATGTCACAATTGCAAAGAACTTGGGAAGTGCAGAGTAAGCCCTCCAGTGCACATTGTCCTATCTCAGTGCCAACTTCCCCAAACTTTGGTCCAATTTAACTAACAATAGGACCAACTCTGCTAAAAAAATAACAGCCTGGCTTTCACTCAATATGCTAAAGTGTCTTAGACACAGAGTAGTAAAAGTTCCATCTTCCCTTTGGATTTCAAGCACAAGGGGGAAAAAAGTTTAAAGTATCTTTGTTGTGTTCTATTTTCCCACTATAAAATGTGATGTTCATTTTAATAAAGTCCTGACTTTATTTTCAGCTTCTCTCTTCAGTATTTAAGCCCTTTTCCACATCTACAAAACTCTGTTGTTTGGCAGTAATGTTCCACACATTTTTTGTACCACACAGTACTAGGTTAAGTACTCAGTCCTGCCTCTCTGCTCCACACTGTACACTTGCATCCACTGTCACCCCCTTTCATACACTGGAAGGTAAAGATCTAAACAAGAAACCTAGTTTTCTCAAATGAGTCCCTGTTTATCTAAAGTATGGGTGGTGGGAGATTGAGGAAAAAATGGTTACTCTTTCCTCATACTGACCACAAGAGATAGATTTGCTGAGGTCTGTGCAGTCAAGTCAGAAAGAAAAGACTACTCCTGAACAATTGGGATTGTTAGTGATCTCCAACTGACATTCCATTGATGCAAAGTTACGTGTGCTGAGGACTATGGCAATAAGTGTTTCTACTTTTAGTTTATTGTATCATCATGATGAAGGGCATGGTGTTCCTCAGAAAACTTTCAACTTATTTATGGACTGCAGCAATATCAGTGCAAATAAAAGGCTGACAAATTATAATGATTCCTCATTGATTCTAATGCAATTTATTTCAGGAATGATAACCAAAGAGTGGACTGAGCAGCAAAACTCTCCTGATGTTCATCTTACTTTCTCAAAATATGCATGTTCCCACTGAAAAGAGCAGAAGGCATCTGTCACTAAATTGAAGACTAGCTATGGAAACTCTCTGGGTGTGATCGCCTTTCAGAGAAGATGGAGATACTTTTTTCTGTTGTTTTCTTCTTAAGCCAATCTCATGTTAGCATGTGAGGATGTTATGGGGATTGCTAATGCCAACCTAGTGGCTGAGTTTCAGTACCATCCTCTCCAATCCAGAGATTATGATCTATACATTCTGTAAGTTTTAGTAGTCAGCAATATAAATTGGGCATAATGAGATGTGGAAGCCATTGGTTGATTTTAGTGGGATGCACATTAAAATGTTTAGGAATCTGTAGAAAAAAGGGGAGGCGTTGCCTGTTTAAAGTAATGACTGTGGAGTTAAGTCATAATTGGCAAACCTTTCTTAAAATACAGTTCTACATACCTGAAAACTGAAGCACTAAAATCATCAGGAAGCAGAGAGTTCCACACATTTTTTTTCATTACTTTTACCAAAGCCTGCTTATCTAACAAGAGCCAGTTTTTCTGGGTGCAAAATAGTAACAAAAAGTGAGAACTGTCACAAGGGATGATTTCTTTCCATTTTTTTAAACATACCATTTAACCTGATTAATTAAAATGCATATTATCAAAGGAAGGAAGGTTAAATAGCTAAAGTATCAATTTGCAGAATATTCCAAAAAGGTTTGTAACATCACATTTTGAGTTTTAGAAATGTTAAAACCCATGTAATGCAAAGGCATTTGAATATTATGTTGTATATTTCACTTCAAATTGAAGTAAAAAATGTATGGAGAAACTTACTTGGAGTAAGTAAATTTTATAAATAATACATGTCATCTGCTTGTAATGAAGAATATCATTTAGTGTTACAGTAAAATAATATGGCCTTTTGAAGACAAGATTACCATATTTCAATCAAATGGCAATAATAACTACACACTGCAGCTAAATTTAACATTCTGTTATTTCAGAATCAACTGTGTTTCATTTTTTACTAATGAAAATGATCTGGATAGAGTTCATTGTGCCATTCTGTTGAGAGATCTTACAAGTCTATAACTCTTATCATTTGGAACAACAAGATCTTCCAGTTTTAAGCTTAGTCCTAAATACAGGTAGTCCTCAACTTACATTAATTTGTTTGATGACTGTTTGAAATTACAGTGGCACTGAAAAGAGTGATTTATGACTAGTCCTCACATGACCATTATAGGGTCCCCATGGTCATGTGATCAAAATGCAGATGCAGGGTAACTGGCATGTATTTACAGTGGTTGCAGCTTCTCAGGGTCAGGTAGCTTCTCAGAGAGCTTCCAACAAGCAAATCAATGGGAGGAAGCCAGATTTGTTTAATGACTGCTTGATTCACTTAAAAGCTGAGTGATTTGCTCAAGAACCTTGGCAAAAAAGGTCACAATCGGGCATGACAACCTTGCTTAGCAATGGAAATTCTGGTCTCCGTTGTGGCCATAAGTTGAGGACTACCTATATTTGCTGTTGGACTAGTTGCTGCTTGTCCTGAACTAAAATGGTGTCCACATAATTTCAGTGTTCCAGATAACATGGGAATTGGGTTAATAATAAAATAATGAATTGCAATCCTAAATTTCCAGCACCTGAAGAGGCAGCTTGAAAGTTAGATCTTCTTTCTTGGTCCTCACGTAAGCACGCAGAGCATGGAGAGGCTCTGAAATATTTTTAACCACTGGAAAGGAGATGAATTCTGCTCTCCTCTGGCTGTTTTCCATAGAAATTTGCAATCTCCATCCTTAAATCCTATCCCAACCTCCATCATTAGAGTGGTTCCATTTCTGCATGTCTTCTAAAGCCTCAAAATGAAAGAGGTCTGGTTGATGATCTCAAGACGGAAGTGGAATAAATCTGGCCTGTAAGCTCTTGTGGTGTCCTGGAAAGACAACACTGTAATCCAAACAAGCATTGACCCTCCCTTTGGCCAAGAGCCTCAACATCGTTTCTCATTAGAGAAGTTTTCATTAGAAAACTAAATAAGGAGTAGGGAATCTTGTTGGCATTCTCTGAATGAAACACCCCCTGGAGATCAACGCTTTGGTCTATGTAAGTAAGAAGAATGTTGTGAATAGAAAAAAATGTTCTTTATAATATCTAAAATATAAAGTGGAAGAATGAAGAAAGCAAATGTGTTAACTATTAAAGATGCTTTGGAATAAACACCTGCAAATTATATTTAGGGGAGTATGCTGACTCTTTTGCTGCATTCTTCAATTAATCTGCTTACCACAACAGTACAAGTGTTCTCAGATATGAACTGCTAATCAGAGGTCTCCAGTTTCTAGATCAGACATGGATCAAAAATGTATTTGAGCTGCACTGGGCATTAGCCTCATCCAGCCCACTGTGGAGCATGTGGTGGTTTTTTTGACTCAGTTATGCCATTGCATAACAATGCTCATGTCTGCAGTGTCAAAGTTAGAGATTTTTGCATGAATTGAACTGCTGCAGCAAGCATCTCAGTTTACAGAAAGTAGGAATAATATGGATGAGTGATCATAGTTAATCACCAGTTTATGCACTGACATCATAGATCTTGCCAGGCTGGTAAATAAGAAAATCAGGTGGTTACTCAACAGTCTTGAAGCTGAAAAATAAAGCTGTGAACAAGTTGTAAACAAAATACATGTGAAAGGTTAACGAGGGCTTTGAAAGAAAAATAAGAATCCTAATCTTTTCAAGCTTTTCAACATATGGCCAATGTAGTTTATCACACTCACAGGAAGCAGGAAAATAGAACAAGATTTTGATTGTCAGACAAAAAATAATGCAATAAAATACTCTGTCTTAGGCTGCCTACCCCACTTAGAAGATGAAGCAAATGTTCTGGTTATTATTTTGGAAACAGTTTTTAAAGATGGGCAACATGTTGCCACAGATAACTTTGGGGTTCCTTGCTTTGTTTTTTCTCCTATTTGGACAATAAATTCCTATTTACCATCTCTAAAGGATTAAATCAAGGGGAAATAACCCTAAAACAGAGCAAAGTTTTTGTACTGTATGAAAAAATTCCTTTTAGGTGAAAGACTAATTGAAAACAT
Source organism: Acrochordus granulatus (assembly GCA_032468055.1). Lineage (NCBI taxonomy): Eukaryota > Metazoa > Chordata > Lepidosauria > Squamata > Acrochordidae > Acrochordus > Acrochordus granulatus. The sequence continues at coordinate 21,325 of JANHZU010003048.1, read as the reverse complement.
CCAAAAAGCAGCTTCAGTTGTTACAGAAATTCACACTTCTTACAACCTGTCTCACAAAGAACAAAATGGGAGTGTGTGGAAGAAAGGGCCCCTATGCATGGCTTTATTATAACAAGTAAACATGAATGTATTTAAGAATGTTATTTATGGAATTTTTGCCATTAAATATTTAGTGCTAGATCTGGAAAGAGGTAAATTTAATGTTTTTGTATTCTGACTCTCAAGTACTTCATATAATATAATAAGCAAAAAAGAGACAAAATCTCAAAATCAGAGGATGTTCCATCCAAGTTACACAACTGGCCAAATTAACTGACCCAACATACGCAGCTTAATTTTAATTGTACATTCTATGCTACTGAAATCATGAAACTGCCGTTTGTTTGGAATCTTTTTTATGTACCACCTTATAAATGGAATAAATCTTTGGAAGAGTTAATCTGGATGTCTCATAATTAAATGGCCAATTCGCAAGCTGGACCACTGCAAATGACATGTTGGGGCAATTTCTCTTGGAAAGAAAGTGGCAAAGCACAGAAGTGCCATTCATGTGTTCCCTTCTTCCTTCAGAATGGAGGACCTACATTGTGTCAATTCAGTTTGGCCAATCTCTACTACAGCATCCTCCCTTCTCAGTTTCTGTCTCATCACCTGTTTGGCCTTTTGAATCATATGATGGACTTACAGTCTCCCTCCTGTCTCCCAAGATCATTTTCACATACCATTGCCCAATCAGTTAAAAAGAGGATTTGTTCCACACTGGAATTATAAAAAGAGCTCTGACTGTTCTTCAAAGCCATAATGAGGACAGTCTGATTTAGAGACAGCTGAAATAGCTTCACCTTCATCTTAACCCTTCAGCCATCCTTGTAGCCTAAGAATAAGAACTTTTAGCTTGCAGACTAAATGTGAAAGCATAAGGACTGTGTTAAACAAAAGAATGACTCAAACAGGCCAAGGACTTTTAAACAGCCCAAAGAACACCATGCAGGTAAATTATTTTGCTCTTTGAAGTCTAGGCACCAACCAACTAGAAACTCTGGACATTCTCAGGATCGCTCTACTGTGGAACCTCTGATTGCGAGCACCTCGGTGCACGAGATTTTCACAAGACAAGCAAAGAAAATTAATAAAAATTTAATTCAATTGACAAGCGGCAACTCGCAACTGCACAATAAGGTCACATGAGAAATCTCACAATGGAGCTGATGGTTCTCCTCTCTCGCTGCATAAAAAGTATAAATTAAGTGAAAAGCGTTCAAGAGAAGAAACTCCCAAGGCTCAGACTCCAGATTCTCCTTCCAAGCAATCCCCTCCCCCTCCTTCCCTCCCTCTCGTCTCCCTCGCACCAGCCAGGACTCTTTGCAAAGTGTAGGAAGACTGGCCCTCCATCTTCCCTCTCTCTCTCTCTCTCTCATGCCAGCCAGGACAATTCTCAAAGTGAGCGCACGTGCATGCACACACAAACAAAAACACACACACACTCGTCGCTCAGCACCATGCAGCCTGTCCCCCTCTTGCCCATCTCTCCTCCCCTCTCATAGCATGAAGCAGGTTATGGCAAGAAACATTTCCAGGAAAGACCCCCGGAAAGATGTTACTGAGGGAAGAAACTTAAAGTAGGAAATTAATTATCAGCCCATATGGTTTCCTTTCTGGGAATTTTAACAATTAGAAAAC
>JANHZU010003047.1:155218-168571 GCA_032468055.1 Acrochordus granulatus | reverse complement strand
GATGTCTGCATTTAGGCTGTATGTATTTTTTTTCTCATCCTGCAGTCTCGTCACGGAGGATTATTCTGATGAAGCAGCAGGTGATATTTCATGTAGATGTGGCATTCGGCCATCGTAGAGGTTACTTCCCTTCCTTGAGTTTTTATAACTCCTTATTGTCATGCTTAGGAAGTGAAGGGTGGTTATTTATTCAACATGCTTGTGACTACTGATGTTAAATCACGGTCACCAAATGATTAGTTCTGCAATATCTTTTTCAATAAAGTTTTGGTGATATTTTCATTATTTGCCTAACCCTTGATGTTCAGCTGTTTTTTTACATGCTTCACAGTGATTTCATACGTTTTAGTTTCAATGACAGCTATTGGAGTATGGTACTTCAGGTGAATTGTATAATGCTGATAAAAGCCTTTCAGTTCTTTTTAGTGTATTATTTTTGTACACAAACCCTACATTTATTCTAAATATACAGCAACACAGCAAAACAAAAAGCATAGACATCAGCAGACCAGCTTTCCTCCCAGATGCAAGCTGAGGGAGAAATGGGAAGCTGGATCATAAACAAGGCCAATCATTGGTGGCTCTTTTCTTCCTTGAACCATTTTGGTGCCAGAGGGCTTTATAAAAAGTAGCTCCATGAGGAGGATAGATGGTTTCTAAATTTGATATATAGATAAATAAATATATAACATGAGTGGCTGAATGTCTTTCTATTCTTGTCCTGATCAATCCCTTTTGTCTCATTAAATTGTACACCTACTGGCCTCTAAACTTACTGTTTTCCAGCGGCTTTTGTGGAGATTTGCTTTCCAGTGATATTGTTGCAATTTTTCTCTCAATTCTAGAACAGAAATAGAGGATTATTTGATAAATGGACAGACACATTAGAAAGCACAGTCTCAGTCACAGGTCATGGGTCCTCCGGCAGGATAATAACTCAAAACATATTTCTAAAATGGTTGAAAAGCAAACATTGGACTGTTCTGAAATGCCCTGCTATGAGTCCTGAACTGAATCCAGGACAATATTAATTGAAAAGTTGAAACTCACAGTTGGGAGAAGGAACCTATCAAATATAAGATAAGTGGAGTTGGGCAGCCAATAAAGTTAAATCAATAAATAATAACAACTGGAGCTATAGTGCTTTCTATATCAATTGCTTTATTGATTGCAATTATTTCCTAAAAAGATTGTGCTACAAAATATTAGATTGGGGTATCAGTAATTATGAGTAGTTAGTTCTCAGGTTATGATGGTAACTGGAACTGAAATTTATATCACTAAGTGATGCAGTTGTAAAGTGTGATGTTACATGACTACATTGCATAGTAACGACAATCCTGGCAATCCCTGTTGCTGTTGTTAAGCGAGTACCTCATATGACCATAACTTGTAACTTCTTCCTGGCTTTCAACAAGCAAAGTCAATGGGGAAGCCAGCAGAGAGTTGCAAGTCACAACAAGCAAGAGGCTCACTTGCAAGAGGTCGGTGGGTGGGTGAGTGCTACAGCTGGGTAGGAATGTGAATGGGTGAGGGGCAGATGCTCAAAGTCCACATTCACCTTTGCCACTTAGAGCCTCCTCAGGAGAAAAAGTGGCAGGAGCAGGAGTGTCTAGTGATTTGCAACTTGTTGCTAGCTTCTCTGTTGAGTTTGCTTGTCAGAAGCTAGCAGGGAAGGTCATAAATGGCAATCACATGACTATGGGATACCACAACCATTGTAAGTGCAAACTAGTTGCCAAGCATCCTAATCACAATCATGTGACCATGGGGACACTGCAAAAGCTACAGCTTCAAGAACTGATTATAAGTCCCCCTCCCTCAGTGCTATTATAACTCTGAATGGTCACTGAGTGGTTGTGCTCTGACTACATAGATGTCCATGTCATTTTCATTTCTTTTAATATTAACATGAATATGTGAAGTCATATATCAAAAACAAAGTCCTATATGGACTCTGGAATAAAGTCTGGTGGATGCCATTTACTTGTGTCACTTTCAACTTATTTCACCACAAACTGGGATTCTTTGGGGAAAATTGGAGAGACATTACTACTTTTGGCTGTGTTCATATGTTTTAATTTGTAGCATTAATTTCAAGACAATTACAAAATATTAAGACTATGAACACAGCAACCCCTCCCCACAAAAACACCCTTAAATGAGACAGACTAAGTCAGGAGATCTCAAATACATGGCCTGCTGAGATTCTATGTGCAGGCTGCTATTGCTCAAAAGCAATCCTTAAGGTGCTGCCAGAGTTCAAATCCTGCTGGGGCGGTTATGCTGGCCCTTCCCTGTTCTCCACCACCATCCTCCCTTGCCCCCTTTTGTCTCTCATTCCCTCTCCCCTCCACTCCTGGAGCTTAGTTGAGAGACTATTTCACATCTCTAGGTAAGACTGCCACTGTGCCAGCATATAATGGCTGCTGCATGGCCTCACAGGCACAAGCTGAGAAGGAACATTGCCAGTGATATTGCTGTGTGTCTGAGTTTGTGCATGCTAGGGAAATGTGAAGAGCAACACAACAGCTGAGGTGTACTGTAACAGACAGGTGGTGGAGGAGAGGGTGCAGCCATGGTGATAAAGTATGTCACTGTTTTACAGTAGACAATGTATGATATTTATCACATCATAGCTATGCTTTTATAAACACAGTATCATTCTTTATACATTTGAGTGTTCTCAATCACAGTTTCATTCTTTTTTAACCAGCATGGATAACAAATATGGAGAGTTACTATATCAAGCATAATACTGACATTCTGTTCTCTGCAAAATGCTGTCAAGGAAGCAGCCAGACTGAAGAACTTCAGGAATAACCATACCAAATGTTGAGTACAGTAAGTAATATTATCCAGTTTAAAAACTGGAGTTGCAATTCATTTTAATACCACATTGTTATTTTATTAACTGATTTTTATGAATAATACTGTATTATATTTAACATTTGTTGCATTTTGCATGTGTCTGACTGTGGTCCATCAATTAGCACATTTTAGATAATGTGGCCCCCATCATTGTTTGAGATCCACAGATTACAGATAAATTTATAGGAATATAGTTGTTATAGTTAGAATAAAGTTATATAGTTATTTTAGTTAAAATGCAAAACTAAACACTACATTCTTTACTCCTCTGTGATGTAAAAGCTAGGGAGTTTTACCTAAGCCCTTATTTCAAGAATTTAATTTAACACATTGCTATTAGGGCTTTTTTTAAAATAATAAGTCCTTATTTGATTGACTGAGATCAGTGTTTCTCAACCTTAGCAACTTTAAGATGTGTGGACTTCAGCTCCTAGAATGTGATTTCAATAAGGAGATACCAAGGGAGAGGTAACACTTCCAAAAGTCACATTCAAAATTGGAAATAACAAAATATTGCAGATGTACAATATTATTATATGGTAAAAAATTTGAAACACAGTTTCAATGTTAAACATGAAAATGCTGTAGGATTTGAGGTCATAGGTTGTTTGAAGTAACCCCTCACATAAGGTCTGCACCTGGTTCTACTCACCTAGTACTGTTATGGTCATCCTCCAGACTCTGTTCTTCATCAGAGGTTAGTGGGGAATAATGGATGCCATTGGTCTGAATTAGAGGCTTCTCTTTTTTCAGCACAGGTGGCTGATCGTTGTCCTGGTATGGAACAGGAGAATTCTTCAGGGAGTTTTCAGGGGAAGAAATGGCTGTTATTTCTAAAGGCTGGTTAATGTTACTGACCTGAGAAGGGAAGTCAGAAAGAGAACATTAAGAATTGAAAAAAGACAAGGAAAGGGGAAAAAAAGCTAGCTGTGTTTTAAGGATGTTGCATTTAAAGATAGTCAGCTTTGGGGAAGAGAAAGGAAATACATTATTTTTCAGGCAGAAAGTTATTACAGGTAGCTCTTGACTTATGACCATTCACTTAGTGACCATTCAAAGTTATGATGGCATTGAAAAAAGTGACTTACGACCATTCTTTGCACTCATAACCATCACAGCATCCCCACAGTCATGTGATTGTGATCCGGATGCTTGACTTGCATCTACAACGGATGCAGCATCCCTGAGGAAACTTGATCACCTTCTGCAACCTTCCCAGCTGGCTTCCAAGAAGCAAAAATGGGAAAGCTGGCTAGAGGTCACAAGGTGTGGTCATGTGACGTCTCACTTAAAAACTGCTGCAAAAAAGGTCATAAAATCAGGTGCAGTCACGTGATGCCTTACTTAATAACTGCACTGCTTTATGATAAATTTTCTGGTCCCTATTGTGCTTTTACAAAACATTTATATGTATAGTGCTATCATGTAATAACAGATTCACAATGGTGGGGTTGTGACTTCACTGATACAAAACTTGCAAATTTGCATTTGAAAGGCTTCTGTAAAGATGCACAGAAAAGCAGGAACAAATATTTAGTATGACAGTTAACAGTACATAGTGTTTTTCAACCTTTAAGATGGCAACTTTAAGATGTGTGGGCTTTAATTCCCAGAATTCCCTAGCCATTGTAGTGCAAATGATGAAACAATTGTTGCAAAACAAGAGCCACACCTTTTGAATGGGCATCATGTGGCATATATGTTCTTAAAGGCCAGAGTGTCAGAACATTCATTTTATTATTTTAACAAACAACCAGACGCTGCATGTTGCCTCCTGCAGCTCTCCAAAAGTTTAGGAGGACTAAATGCAGCTCCCAATGTTGCTCACCCCCTTCTATAAGTTCAAATCACTTTCTGGACATGTTTTCCCTTTCTAGAATGAGAAATATCAAATCTCTTTTCCAATTACACATCCATAATAAGCATTCAAATCTAAATAAAAAAAATTCAGGAGCTAATTGCTGGCTGGCACAGCTTTTATTCACTGGCTCCATGGTTCTATAAAGTAATTTTAGTGCTAATCAGTCTCTCCCCCACTCCCACAAAAAATTTCCTTGGATGGCAATTTGCAGCATTTTACAATTTTTTAGAAAAAAACAAGAAATCTGTGCCGTACCAGCTATGCTTGTTAGATGAGTTATTTAGCCAAGATTTAGGTCAGAAATGGGGAATTTGTACCATAGAAGTCCAATTTAGTTGAGGAGGCCTTCCAATTTAGATCATAAAACCTCAAGAAGGATCCTAACCTGTCACATCTCTCTGTGTAAGGAGGAAGTGAGCACTACTCCTTACCTCCTCCTGCACATACAGAAATGCAACTTAATTTCAGTCACCGTTACGATGGCAGAAATTAACGCATGGGATAATAACGAACTCCAAGAAGGTTGTTCAAAACAAGGCCATAAGATCACTAAGATTTTCCTATCTTTTTATAGCTCTGAAAGATATAAAGATTCTGAAAGGGAACTATACCATTGTCTCTGATGCATGATCAACAGTATGTGTTCTATTTATCCAGCTGTTCAAATAATTTCCATATCATTGGTCTATAAAAACTTTTACTGGCCATAATTCAGGAAACAGTTTCTAAATATATTGGAAGCTACTTTAAGCCAAGTAGGCTATCTATTTATCAACCTGGCCATGTCACTGGCCATGGCAAGCTCCCTTCTGGGGCTGAAGCAGATTTGCAGTCGCAGCACAAGGGATTCAGCTTATGCAAGTTTGAAACTGTTGGGTCTTTCTAATTATGTTTTCCTATTATTTTGTAATCATTACTCAAATAAAAAAATGGGTGGATTAGTACTGGGGTTTAACCTGAGATCTTCTGTTAACAAAACAGTCTGCCAATGATTTACCATCCATCTCCAGATTAATGTTTCAGCCTTGGTCATCTGTTAAGGCCCGCTTATTTTAAATGGGCAATAGACAAAAAGATCAGGTCTTAAAACTGCAGAGCTTAAACCTTGCTTCTTACCATGGAGCTGATATTAAGGGGAGATCCAGAAGGTTGAGCAAAGAGCCCAGCCATGGTGGGTAATGATTTGCGTTTGGGTGATACCCCAGAATTCACACTCGGTGTTCCTGTGGATGACCGCTTCCTCCGGCCACGCTTCTTTCCATCTTGCATGTATGCCTGGCCACAATCTGCCCGGATATTTGTGGCCAGGGGGCTGTGCTTGTTTGATGGAGAATGTTTGAGGGTTCCTGTGGCAGGGGAGATGGTGAAGATGATCCTTCGTTTGTTCTCACTCTCAGGATCGGAAAAAACAGGATCGGATGAGAAGTCCCCTCTGGCATTTTCAGCAAACATTTTTTGAGTTTCTATGTACTGCAGTACCCCTCCCAAGCTTTGGGAGATCCCATTCAACCTAGGGCTTGCTGAATGCTGGTGTGCAGGTGAGTTTTGCCCAGAATTCCGTGAAGATGATGTAAGCAATGAGGGATGCTGTGGAGTAGAGCTTTGGGACCCTGTGGAATTGAACAAGCTTCCTGAACTGGATACCTCCTCTATGGCTGCGTGGTCAGCAGCTGGGTTCAATGGGCCAGGACTATTTGGAAGAGTCCCACTGACTGGCACAGAACCAGACATATAAGAAAAACCTGTGCAATGAGGAATGAAGAAAATCAGATATTAAGAGTATCAATTAATTGGTTTAGCTACTTTTCACATATGCTGTTCTGTAAACTAGGATCTTCAACAGAAGTTCTTTATAGATAGTCTTGTCATTAGAGGCTGGATCTTGGAGAAATAACTTTCTTTGTGTTATTTTACAATGAATATGAAGCATTCTTTCCAAAATGGATCATCTACCCTACCCTTGTCACTTTGCTTTTCAAAATATGGATTCAGAGTTGAAAGAGGCTATTAAGTCTAGTCTCTTGTTCAGTGTAAAAATTCAGTTAAAAATACTCCCATATAGTGAAGAGAAGGGTCCGCTACCCCTCTGGTACTTGTCCAACTATTCTCTTTGTTAGATAAAACCTAATATTCAATTGGAACCTGTTTTCTGTAATTTATATTCTATTTCCCAAGTTCTGCACTCTAGAATAAGAGATAATAGGCCTTGCCTTTCTTCAGTGTAACAATCTGTCTGAACTTCTTAAAGGAAAAGGTTTAAAATAAGTCAATGAGGTGAATAAGGAGGCTAAAAACCATGACTTATCAAGAAAGTATGAAATAACTGGAAATGCTTAAACTTGAGAAGACTGCGCAGGATATGATAGCATTTTCCAAGAACTTCTGTGAGAATGGATGTTACATTAAAGAATGTCAATTTATCTCTGGACCCAATTAACCAGCCTGGGGGTGGATTAATCTTCACTAGTTACATTCAAGTGGAAGCTTTAATCTGAATTCCCATTCTAACAAGCAAACTCCACTGCTTCTCTAAAATTTTGTGACTCTGTGATACAGTTGCCCCACTTTATTAAAAGAGTTACAGAAGACACATAATGCAACTCTGCTGAGCATTTCCCATTGCTTTCAGTCTGTTTCATTTCCATGGAAAAATATTAGGGAGGAAACATCTTTTGACTGATAGCACTATTATATTCTCTTTAGTTAGTTTTAGGACATGTGGAAAACAGATCTTGTTTTAATTCATATTTAGGCTGAAACATTGAAAATTCAACAGGGTTTACAAACTTTTAAGACCACTCTACCTGTTTTATATACACATGCATTTAAATTTATGAGCAGCTAGGATGCTCAAACACACCTAACTGGGAAGCAATGATAGGAAAAAAAGGTGCTTACCTGAGGTAGCCAAGGTCAGTGGCTTGTTACCAGCAGCAGTGCTAATGCTGTTATGAGAACCAGCACCAAATTGTTTTTCAAGTGTTGAAAAGGAATCTCGGTTCTGATGGACAGGACTAGGTGTGCTTCTCTGAAAAAAGAGAGGAAATGGTGATTGAAAAAGAAAGCATAATAAAATTAACTTCAGTTAAAGCAAGCATTTTTTAAACTCCACTTATAGGTAAGGTTACACTGTTAAGCAGTAAATCACAATTAATTCAGAACTCCCTTTTTCCAGGAAGGATCATTTCCATCTGCAGATGGCAGCAAAGGTAGTAGTTTTAAACCATATAAAACTATCTAATTATCCATCCCAGATGTCTACTCTGATTAGCAGTCATTTTCTGCCCATCACCCATGACCACACAATAAATGTTAGAGTGTCAGGCCTTAATAGCAATGACACAATTTAAGAAGCAAAATAAATCATCCAAACTCTGAAAAAAACATAGAAAACCCAGGCTCTGTCCACATGTGTGATGTAGTGAGTTCCACTATGCAGATCTGCTCCGTGTGCATCTGCCTTCAGTCTCCCAAAAATTTAAGTGCAACCCAGAGCCATTTAAAGGATTGTCTATCCATCCTAGCCATTAATGTCAGGACTGAATCTGGGATGTACACAAAATCTGGGCTCAGTCACTGAGCTACAGCCACTTACCTAGGAAAGAAAATATTCAGTACAACCCATATCACCCAGAAGGCTATTGTGATTATCAAATATTTAAATTAGCCTTTATTCAAGGAGTCACTCTTTAACAGCTTGACAATTCCAAGAACAAAACCAGAAGCTAGAACAAAGCTGCTTAAAGGCTGAACATTCATTTGACAACCTCTTAGCACACAAAGCTAATAGGTATCTAAAATAAATGAAAACTGTAAGAGTGATTTTAAAAAGAAAAGAAAAAGGATGGAATTTCTGAGGAATCAGTATCATGCATTAAATTTCAGTAAGACTGTGAAAATTATTTAGTAAGTTCAGATAAGAGCCAGCAAGAAACAGAACTATATGGTCTAGTAATTAAGGCATCAGGCAAAAAATCGTGAAACTGTTAATTCTAGTCCTGCTTTAGACATAAAAGCCAACTGGGTGCCTTTGGGCCAATCACTGTCTCAGCCCAACTTGCCTCATGATGCTGTTGTTGTGGGGAAAATAGGAGGAGGAAGGATATTAGGTATGTTCACTGTCTTGAATTATTTATAAAAATAATAAAGGCGGGACAAAAATAAATAAAATACCAGAGGGAAGCATGCTCCATTACCTTGCCATCACACTTAGATCATGCTATAATTCATGGTAATATGGTATGGTTGGCTTTACAGCAAGGTTGTTATGGGGAAAACAAAGTGCCCTTACTCACCACCTTCTCAACACGGCTAGGAAGGACTACGCTGGCCAAAGGAATACTAACAGGGAGTTTATTGGGCTGCACTGTGCTGAGGGGGATACTGATGGGAAGGCTGGTGATCGTCTCCCCATTATTTGCAGACGTCCTCTCGCGCAAAGCCTGCAAACACACAAAGCAGACAATGCCAAAAATGCAGCTTACATCATCAGCCAGTGCTTCTGGGCCATGGCTGTAGGCCCAAGTACTTGGTGTTAGGGGGCATTCTGAAGAATTGCAAGCATTTCCCCATCCTTCAAACAAAAATGTTTTTACAGATGCAGACAAGGTCAATTGCATCAGCCAGCCAACATATACACACATAACACACAAATGGTTCATGTTTTGTTTAATGATGTAATAGGGAAATGTAACCACAATGGTGTTGCTCAACCAACTAAAACTGTTACAGTGCCAAGTATTTATACTTAGCAGCTGTGTTTGGGATTGCTATGGCGCATAATGAAATATTTCCATAACCATCTTTCACTATGGTAAAGTGTATATAGTAAATTTACAACACAACAGCTAAGTCATGTTCACCTCCTCTCCAGCCTGATACCCTTCAGGTGTGTTGGGATTACAACCCTTTAGCTCTACCAACTGGGAGTTACAGAATTGCAATTTTAACATCTTTTGAGGGATCCAAGCTGTGGAAATCTGAGCAAGCTACCATTGATTGCTGACTGAATAATAACAGATATATAGTGCAAAATACAATTCTAGCTCTGATTAAGAAACAGGGAGTGAGAATGTATGTCTGAGGAATACTCCCTGCCTTCCATGGTTTACTTTAGCCATAAGGTATATGCATGTACAGGATGCATATATAGCTGTCACTTAGGGCTGTGCATGCTTTGAAAATGATTTCTTCCTTCTTCAGCATGAGCAAAGCAGCTCTTTTCTGTTTATTAAAGTAGTCCAATTTTTTTGGCTTCTGGGCAAGCCTGAAAAAAAAGATGCCAATGTTTCTAGGAATCCCTTCATTAGCATTAATACAACTCTTATATCTTCACTTTTGAGAATTTTGTGGTGCAGTTTGTAATTTAATAAAATGGGTACAATGTATGTAACTTACAAAAAAGGATTCCTGAGAATTTCACTATGATTATAAAAATAATTTGCAAAATTCTAGTACAATAGGGAATAGCGTGCACAAAAATTCAGAGTTCGAGAAAAGATTTGCCAATCAATCAGAAAGCAAGAGGGATAAAATTATAGTCCAAGATGAAGAAGTGATTACAGTTAGAAAAGAGAAGGTCTGTTCAGTCTGTGTATGATTGCCTGCATAACCATACCCTGCAATGGAATGATAAACCTAGTTTTAAAGGAATCCAGGTTGCCAGTGATGTGAATTATGGTCAATAAAATGGTATTCTGGAATGGTGAATTTATAGCCCAAACAATGTTCAGATGTTGTAATCTGCAAGTGGAGGATGCTGGGAGTTATATCTCATCAACCAATGGAGGTTCCTATTCCTAAACTATTCTGTGGTTAAAGGAAACCATGGAAGGAGGAGTAGGAACTAGATGTGGTATCATACTGCCCATCACGCAGCTGTGCTTTGGAGATCAGGAATTTATCTGCACCTGTTTCTGCAGCAGAGCATCTGATTTAAATAGTTATGCCAGTATATTTACTCTAATTTGCAAACAAATTAAGCCTCATTTATTAATCAAGCCTGATTACAAGTTGGTGCTCAGTTACAAAGCCCATTTAAATTTGAAGCATATGCAAAACAAGATACTGTATATTCTCTTCCTCTTCCACACCTCATAAACAATAAGCATTGTTCAAATTCTTAAAACATGATTAAACAGTAGGCAAATATATTTCACATTAGGAACTTTAAATATTTCTACTTTAATCTGAGCTTTTTTAGTTTCTAAATTCCCATAGAATCCAGCTGTAACCAAATCTCATTTTGGTTAGAAAAAAGTGCTTATCAGACTTGCACATAACTCTACCATGAATCCTGGGTTTAACAAATTACTATAAATTTAATTTGGTCTCACATTGTATCTAAACCTGAGATTATTAATATAATTAAATAATATTTACTAAATCTTAGTTAAGATGAATGTAATCATAATCCCAGGTTGAGATGTAAATGCAAAATTTTCTTGCTTCTCATCTCTACTTCTTTCCATACTGGTTTGTTTACCTACTTCATAAGAAGAACAAATGGCTACTGTACTTGAATCAATCAATAAAGAGTTTGATTTATTTCTAATTGAATATTATGTTTAAATACAGCTATAAAAGTATCTATGTCAGTTCAAGATGCTAGGGAGCCTGCTCATTATGGTCTTAAGTCATGATGGTTGTAAAGTGGGTCACCCACGTGACCAGCCAAATTTTTGTGGCAATCACTAAGCAAACATGGAGGTCATAAAGTAAACCCATTATTTGCAACAGGGAGTTTTTGCCAAAAACTGGAAGTAAATGCTGGTTTTCAGCAAAAATGTTGTAAAATGCAGTCATGTGAGCATCATCTGGATGCTGCAAATGTGGCAAACTAGTTGCTGAGCATCCAACGTATGGTCACATGACTGTGGGGAGGGGTCTGGCCATCAGAACTTTGGAACAGGGTCTTAAGTATCTTTTGAAAGATCCATCAGAACTTCAAATGGTCGCTAAGTGCCTAGTCATAAGTCAAGTACTACTTGTATTCAACTTCTCTATCTTCACTATTCCATGTTCTTATCTGCACCCAATAAGTAATGTTAGTTTCCAACCCCCAAAGTTCTATTAATTTTACACCAAATGTCCCCATTCAGTCACTGATGCTCAGGTACAAAAACTGCCTTGAGAGGTTCAGAAACATTGTCCTACAGTTCCTTACCTTCTCATTCCCAGCTGGCAAGGCTGTTGGAGAAGAAGGTCTCGCTTCCAGAGGGCTCATCTTCATGCCATTTGACACTGAAGAGCTTGGAAATGGAATGCCATTTTCTTTTAAATGTTCAGCTCTGAAATACAAAAAAGGCTTTTAAAGGTTTCTGCTTCACTAAAAACAAAGATCTTACGGTGCATTCTATTGTGGGGGAGCAATGCAGAGGAAGGCCCTCTTCCATGTGCTAGAAAAATGGGTTTTGATAGCTTGGCTATCTTCAAAAAGGGCTATTTTTCACATCTTAATAGCTTAAAGGGAAGAGGTAGTTTATCAGATAATATTTGATGCATCAGATAGTAGAACTATTATGCCACTTGAAATTTAAAAAGATACTGTAGACTGCCTCCCAAACTAGCTGTTGGGAAAATGTTTATGCTAAGGCAGGGATAAGGTGTATGCGCAATTTAACTTAATTTCAAAGAACATTATGCTTGCTGGTTCTCCTCCTGACTATTCTGTATAAGCACAAAGCATTAGGCTGCAGCTCTGCTAAGCACGAAGGCATTATTGATAATAAAAATTAGTCTGGAGGATAACACTCTGATTTGCAGCATGCCAGCTTCCTATGCTCCTTTAGAGTTTTAGGATTCAACTGAAGGTAGCATCCATTGACAGAGTACCCATCTTCTACAGCTATCCAGATTTGCCATTGTAAACCAGCAAGATAATTTCCAATACTAGAGAATATATGCAGTTCATGATTGAAATATTGGGTTCTTGCTATTCTCTGGATTTACAGTGGTACCTCACAAGACAAGTAACTCGCAGGACGAGCAAAAAATTTAATTAAAAAATATTCTGCTAGATGAGCCGTGACTCATGAGATGAGGAAACTTCATGCTAAACCTTGCGCATCATCAGTAAGCGTGCTCTGTATTTCCCATTCAGGCAACTCCACACGAGAGTTCTGCCGACTCTTACCTTGTGCTTTACTCCATTGTTGCAGACAGCAACCCCGTGCGCGTGTTCTGCTAACGCAGCAAGCGCGCATGAGTTCCACCAACTCTCCTCTCATGCAGTTTACTCCATTGCCATACCGGAAGCAGCGTGCGTGCATTCTACCAACTCTCTTCTCGCGCGGTTTACTCCATTGCCATACCAGAAGCAGCGCATGTGTGTTCTACCATCTCTCCTCTCGCACAGTTTACTCCATTGCCATATGGGCAGTAGCATGCGTGCGTGCATTCTGCTGACATTCCTGATCACAATGAGCACCGCGCGATCAGCTCACGTGGGAAATCTCCCAACGGAGCTCTCTTCTCTCGCTGCATAAACAGCGTAAATTAAGTGAAAGGCATTCAAGAGAGAGAACTCCGGAGGCTCCCGATGCCATCTCCAGGAAGTCCCGCCCCCTCCTCTCCTCTCCTTCGCACCGGAAAAGCTGAGAGAAAAAAAGCCTCCTTAAAGA
>JANHZU010003047.1:132556-145008 GCA_032468055.1 Acrochordus granulatus | reverse complement strand
AGGGAGGCCTGGCGTAATGTAGTCCATGGGGTCGCGAAGAGTCGGACACGACTGCGCGACTGAACAACAACAACAATGGCACTAAAAAATGACTTACAATCTGCCCTCATACTTATGACTATCTCAGCATCTCATGGTCATATGATCAAAATTTGGATGCTTGGTAACTGGCATATATTTGCAACAGTTGCAGCATCCCAGGGTCATACAATTGCCATTTGCAACCTTCCCTGTTGGCTCCCGACAAGCAAGATCAATGTGGAAAGCTGGATTTGTTTAAGGACTGTGTGATTCACAACTGCAGTGATTTGCTTAACAACCATGACCAAAAAGGTTGTAAAACTGGGTGTGACTCACTAACAACCACTTTGCTTAGGAATGGAAATTTTGGCCCATTGTGATTTTAAGTAGAGGACTAACTGTGCTGTCTTATGATTCACCCCACCTGTTCTGTCACCAAAAATGATGTCTTCTCCTGTCTCTTTCTGGAGTATTTTATCAACCAAGTTTCCACTTTACTGTTGGGATTCTGGAAGAACTGCAATTTAATAGGAATGCCTGCTAAGCTAGGATATAAATTTAAATTTATAAATTTAATAAATAAATAAATAAGGAAGTCCCAGGAGCGATCTCTGGTATTCTTAGATTTGAAATCCTATATTTATTGTTGGCAATATTAAAAGTCTGACACAAACTAAGACAGTTTTATTCTGTTTTCAGAATTAGCTCTCATTATTCCAAAAAGACAGCCTGGATAGGAGCCTGCTGCTAATAGAACAGATGACACAACTAGTTATTAATTAAAATTTATACACTGAAATTTTGAGAAAAACTGATCTGTATCATTTAGCCCTAATGAAGCTGTTGCCCTTGTGCAAATTCTAGATTTTCTTCTGTAGAAAAAAAATAGTTTTGTATGATTTCTTGTGATTGATATAGATTATCACTAAAAAGTAATATGTAAGAAAGCCTTAGGGCAATCAGACCTTGTTTTCTTGCACTTTTGTTGGAGTTGTTGTGTTACTCTTGTTTTCTCTTTGCTGTCGGCGTCTAGCTGCCTCTTGCTCTTCCTGTAGAAAATAAAATAAAGGGAATAATTGACTGGGTGAAATACTATCCTACAGATAATCTAGGGCAAGGGTTCTTACTACCTCTTACTGCTATTCAAGTATCTTTAGAATAAAAAGTTTAATTAAATTGCACTCTGGTGATCCAGCATCCAATACATTAGTTGCTAATCTGTATCTAAATACCAATGAAAGCGATAATCCCTCACTCAATCAACAACATCTTGGTACTGTCTAAGGAAATGCATATACCTATATTCACCCACTATAGATGCCTTATATACAGATTATATAAGTAGGACTTTCTTAGTAATCATTATTTCTAAAGATTTAAAGATATAAGTAGGACTTTCTTAGTAATCATTATTTCTAAAGATTTAAAGGTACCTTTACTCATCTTTCCTCCTGCTTTTAAAATGAATACTGTACTCATAGTAGTAAATAACTGCTATGTACTAATATTTAAAGTATGACTAACCCCATACTGTTTTTCTGTGCCATCACAGAACTGTAACAGGTACACATTGTATATAATTCCATGGAAATAGAAAAGCCATGTCTACTTCATTGTCTTACAGGAAAAGGAAAGCTCCCAAAATCAGAAGGAATAATAATTAATGCTTTGTTATTTCATTTTCTTCTTTGTAAAACAAAGTTTGTTGTCAATAAATGATCACTTACCCTGAGTTTTGGATTTTTGAGACTAGAGAAGTAGTTTTCAAGCTAAAATGAAAAAATGAAAGTGACAAATGGGCATCAAAATAAATATTTTAGAGGTTTTTGATGCATTTCCCCATGGAGATGGAAAACAGTAGACACTATACCTTAGAAATCAAGAGACCCTCTCCTCCCATACATATTTTCCCAGTTTTCTAAAGAATACTTACATGAAGACAATATTAAAATTTTATACTAAACCAATTTGGTTTTTTATTTGGTACTTAGATCAAAGGGTTCTTACATTTTAAAATTCTATTTAGTCTTCTTGGACTGTAAATTATGGAATCTTTAATTAGGATGTTATGGAACATTAACTTACAAAACAAAACTTGTCATGGCACCTGTTCTGCTGGAATATACCAGGTGGAGACTGAAGACAACTGGTCCTTCAAATAACCAGGTAGGACATTATAGATAATAACTAATGTTGTTTTGAACTTGGCAGCATATAAATTTAATAAATAAAACAAAATGCCTTGAATTGCACTAGGAAAGATTGGCATTCAGTGCAGCTTGTACTGATACTCACTATGGTTCGATCAATAGTATGCAGGTAGTAAGAAACTGGCTTTCCGGTCCATGAGACAGATCCTTTCAGTGGTGACAATTCTACAACTCTCATTATAGTGCCAATATCTTTGAAAGAAAGATAGAAAAGATGAGCAGAATTAGGAAGCTTTCTATGTTAATTGATTCTGTAAAGGCACTGCAGCAAAACCACCATCACAAGCTGGGAATTCTTAGCTCTACTATGATGGAGTAGAAGCCTTAGAGGGAGATGGCAGGCTTGCAACCAATTGTATTTAGATGCGGCAAAACCCTATGGAGGCAATCATATAGTTCATGTCAGGACTGATAGTGAAAATGTAGGACCCAGGGATGCTCCTGCAAGCCCCACCTCCATGTTCCAATCCTCTCAGACCTTTATGTTCAACAGAAAGGACTGAAGTGGGTTTGTATTTTTGTTCACCTGAATTTTCACACAGTGAAAAACTTTGCTGATTCCTAATTACCCAGAAGCTTTTTCTTGTGTTCAGGTCCAGGTAATAAAAGCTCCCTTTCTTTTAAAAAACATGAAGTTTAGGATTTCACTGAGGAAGGAGAGAGGAACAATTTTGGAAATATGCTTAGAGTCCAAAACATCTAGAGGGCATAGATGTAGTGTTTAAAGTGCTGGTCTAGAAACCAGGAGATGATGAGTTCCAGTTCCACATTAGGCATGAAAGCCAGCTGGATGACTTGGGCCAATCACCAGGAGATCACTGTGACTTCTAGTCCTGCCTTTGGACTCTCTCTCAACCCAACCCTCCTCACAGGGTTGTTGTTATGGGAAAAATAGGAGGAGGAGGAAGTATTAGGAATGTTTGCCACCTTGAGTTACTTATAAGGTAAGAAGACAGGATAAACTTCTAATAAATAAATCAATCATTAAATAGCTTTTTAAGAGTTTATCATAACAGTGCCTATTGTTTTGCTTCTCAATATGCAGCTTAAAACACAACAAAATATACAAGAAAGGAAGAGCCAAAACTTACCACTCAAGTTTCGACTGTTTATTCTAAAGTTTAATGGTGCAAAAGGTTTTGAGGATACTATCTGACCACCTGGAAAAGAAGTTATGCCGCATGTTAATTTCTCTTAGCAATGACAAAAAAATGTGTAAATTTATATACTTCTATGTCATAAAGGTATATGTATCTTTTCATCTGGATGTCACTAGCTGATGAGTTTAACATACCTAGCCATTTTAGAGATCAGTGATGTTTTTAAACAATGTACATGAATGCTACATATAATAGAAGAAGATAATTATGTCTGAAAGACGTAAAATTAGTAGCCAAAACTCTGAGATTCTGTCGAATGCTGGAAAAAAAGCAGGATTTTCCCAGGATTCTGCTGCATCAGATCCATGACGAACACTGGGAATAAGTTAATATGTTTATTAAAAACTTAAACTTTCAAGCTCTTCAGCTAGAGCTCATCCTCAGAGGAAAATCCCAACAAACCAATATTCATTATGAATCTGATGTTCTGAGATTCTTAAATAGCTGAAAGCAGGAAAAAAGGCAAAATAGAAAACCACAGGTTTCTTTTGAAAAATAAATATATATGTAAATATTCATCTTCATGTACAATCTTTCAAAACTGCTCTATTAAACAGAAAAAAAAAGTCTGAGAAACACAACTGAACTGCAAGAAAATCACAGAGAATACAGGATAAAAGAAAATGACACAGAATTGTCTATCTTCCTGGAAAACAATGATGAGAGAAGAGAGGCAGCCAGACTGTGCTGTTTCTGCAAGATGTGTTCCTACATTTATGCAACATCAATTTGATGTTTACGTGTTATAGAAAGCTCCAATGATACTTTACTGCTTGCATAAAAATGGAAATTATAAAGCATCACTCTTGGGATCTTTCGTTCTTCGCAAAAGCAACAGTTATGTACAATGAATTTGACTATGTGAACATTTTTCTTGTAGTTGGAGGATCATATCTTAATTGTTTTGGCTTCCTAGAGCAGCAGAGGGTATATCATCACTAGAATAGGTGGGTTTTATTAACTGAAACTGGAAGATGAAGGGGCAAAATCTACACTTTAAGGTTTGACACTTTTTTTTGCTATGTAAACCTCTCCATGAAACAGGAGTACAGTATCAGACCAAGTTTTGGAGAACTGGATATTTTTCAGGGGAAAATTCCCCCTTTCTCCTTTAATCTCCTCCACAAATCTCTGAAAAAGTAGAGGCATTTTGCGGGGAGAGAAAAGGGGGAATGGGGGTCATGTGCTTTGTGGCCTGACCATTTCAAAATTAAGAAAAACATAAGGATCCATTCATAAAATAGCTGTTGGATTGTAACAGTGATCAGACTATTGTATGTCAGGCTAGAAGAGACAAAAGTAAACCTCTGGAGGAATTATAGCTCATTAATAGCTTGGACATTACTATGTACCAAAATGGCCACAATAAGTATTGCCCAAATATCTGTATTATTATACGTGTGCTTTCATTAGCTATGCATATTTTCCCTTTGGCCTCACAATTGGTAATCCCTTTAAATGCATGCCATGACTCAGCCCAACATTTAATGCATCTGGTGAAAGGGGTGGATCAGTGAAAGCTGATGCCATAAAAGAATTTAGTTAAAAGGTGCGACATGACTTTTCACTGTTTCTGTTCTCCTTTACTATGAATCTGCTTTTCAGAAACGTTTTGGTTTTTGCTGAGAATGTGGAAGCTTTCAAGATCTGTTATAGAATGGCTTAAGAAACCAGTCCTGAATGGCCTAATGAAAAGGAAAAGCTGTCTATAAGCTTTAAAAAAGCCACACCCAAGAGGGTTTGAATGCAGGTCAGCTCCTTGGCAGGTGAAATAAAAAAGTTTAATTTAGAATAAGCACCAGAGAAGAAATTGTATAGTTCTAGGACTGTTGCAATGGATCACATTTCAAGAACATATGCCAGACCTCCCCTTGTTAATTGAAAAAAAATATAAGGTAAGACAAACCTAAGTCAGCCAAGGACGAAGACTAGAGTGATTGTTCCAAGACAAGCTACTTAAAAGCTGCCTTGAGGATCAGTCCAAGCCTATTTAATTCAATAACTTCTTTCAACAGTGTCAGATCCAGATGCCTCATGTCTGCTAAGGAGCTTCATTTTTATCTTAAAACTACAGATGGTCACTAAGACTACCAAGCTCAGATGCAAAATGCAAATATAGTTTCTTAATGCTTTAAATATAAAGGAAGCTCTATAAAGATGATCAATAAATGGATCATGGTCACAGTCACAAGCCCCTGAAGCAAAATATAATTTTCCTTGATCACCATCCATCAACCTGCACTGTAAATAAAATATATAATAACCTCTGCTGTCAGCATGCCAAACATGAGTTCTGAACTGAGCATTGACAGTTTTGAGGCCACCAACATACCACTGGGCATTGTCATCTGCATCAAACAAAACTGCTCTGGTTCATTTTCAAAAGAATTTGAAGAACTCTAGAATTTGTGCATAGGGTTAGTAACCCCACAAATAATGCTAAGGAGAAGATTATAGTATAGAGTTTTTCACAGAGCTTTAAGGTTTCTCTTGGAAAAAGCCAAATAAACTACATGGGTTTCAAGGTCAAATGATATTTTTGCTTCAAAATAAATTTTAAAAAATATATTCAATCTCTCTGGTTCATTCAAGTATAAGGATGGATATGCCATCTAGGCAAGAAAGTCCAAGGCTTGGTACAGCAAAATGAGGGATGGAAGCAGCAAAAATAGCATGTACAGATTATTTGCTAATGGGGAGAATATTCATAAATTCAGAGTCTAGAATTACATAATTGCATCATTGAATATATATAGGAGAAGGCAATATGAAGAATATGAAATCTCTGATATTATTAATACTGATTTTTTTCCCTTTATATTGAGCTTTATGAATTATCATTTAAACATGATAGCTCTGCCTTGAGGAACTTACGATTTTGGATAGAAGAGAGACAAAGGCAAGAAGAGACATCAGCTCTATGAAGTAACTTATTCAAACTAAAGGCCCAAATACCCATGATCACATTCTAACTTGGTTTTTGTAAAAATATATACCTTTTTAACTCAAGGAAATATTCACCAAAGAGAATTTGATTTATTACCTTCCTTCATATTTGCAAATCGCTCTTTCAACTGGTGATCCACTTCAGGGCCAAAAGCAAAGTTATTCACAAAAATAACACTGCAAAATAACAGTGTGTTAGCAAAATAAGGAAAAACATCTTGGCTTCCCATTAACACCTAAATAGAATATTTATCTCTGCAAAATTCAACTGACCATACCAAATGAAGCCAGAGAAAATTTACAAAGTGATCTTTCATTTGTAAAAAAAAAAAGTGAAAAGAAATATAGGTAGTCCTTGACTTACAACAATAATGGAGCCAGCCATCACGGTTGAAAGTCTCGAAGGTTGTAAAATGGATTAGTCACATGACCAACCTGATTTTATGACCTTTTTTGCAGTAGTCGTTCAGCAAACACCTAGCACTGTTAAGTGAAAGAATGATTCACTATGGGCATGATTTTGCCAAAACCCAGAGGTGCTGGTTTAGGCAAAACTATTGTAAAACACAGTGAGGTGCCTTTGGGATGCTGCAACAGCTGTAAATGAGGTCATGTTGCTGAACACCCAAATTTCAGTCATGTGACTGTGGGAGGGAGAGACTGCGGGAACTACAAATGCAAGTCATTTTTTTTATTTCTTAAATTTATATCTCGCCCAATTCACAGCAGAGTCATAAGTAGCCCTAAGGTAGGTCCATTATAACTTCAGTTGTAAGTCAAGGACAAACTGTAATCATGGATTTTGATAAAATATCTTGCCTGACAATTGTGCAGCATAAAAAGGGTACTACAATAGCAATTAATTTTGTGTCAAAGTACAATTTAATTCCTTCTAAATTTCAGGAAGGAAACAAATTAGAATGAAAGCAAACAAATTTCAGGAATCTATTTAATTTCTCTAGTTTTCTTGAGCTTTTTCCTATAGCTCTATCAACTGGAATTTGGTACAAAAGAAATACAATTAAATTAAAAAATTCTGTACCCAGATTATGGTTTGAATATCAAAACCGAAAATGAAACTTTTAGAAGTTTCTACAAAAATATGCAAACCAAATTTCCCCAAGCATTTTTAATTTCAGCAGTATATCTGGAGACAGAGATCATTTTGCTATTTTGCTGCTATTATTAAATATTTGGGATATAAGACTTTGTACATATCATAATTCTTCCTGAGATCTATCAACGGATCTGGATTTACATTGCTTCCAACCTGGTACAAAACTCAGATTACTTTCTCTTTCTTGACCTACACTCAAGAGAAATCTTTCCAAGAAGAAGTAGAATAAAGCCTCATTCCCTTATTCAGGAATGAGGGTTTTTTTCTTCTTCAGAAAAATAGCAATGTGTAACCTTTCTCTCCACTTAGTTTTGTATACAAATATACAAACAAAGCAAAATCAATGGGTCATTTAGACCATCTAATCCAACCCCTGCTTAGTGCAGTAGGCCAAATTAAAGCATTCCCAATATATGGATGATTAGCCAATGCTTAGACGTATCCAGTCGGTCATCCACCACCTCCACAGGGAATTGACTCCAAAATTATTAAAGCTATGCTGACATTCTACCTTATTTTCCCATACGGAACATCCTAATCCCAGTGAATACTGTACTTGAAATTCCAAGAAGTAGGATACTAACATCACAGCTAGCAAATCAGATGGGATGGCAGTTCTCAAAATGAGAGATGAGACTGACTTTTTATGAAACAATTTCATATTTATAATGGCAGGTTAAAGTAAATCCACACTTACTATACCTTGTGTTTGCGATTCTTTCTCGCCATTCTTCTGAAAGGAAATCACCTCTTTCCAGCTAAGAACAGATTAAAGAAAAAAGAAGGTTGAAATTCTACTTTAAATTAAGCCACTATTGGAATTATAAACAAAATCTAAACATACCTATTATAATATCTACGGAGAAAAAGGAAAGAAGGGGAATCTATGTTTTTTTATAGTTGAATGTAATACATCAAAAACATGGAATGAAACAGAAAATAATCCATTTACAAAGTTCATTTGTGACTGTAATATAACCAGTTACCTATCTTGTTTTAAGAAAAAAATAAGGCCATGTAAATCCAAAGGATGGACAAGGGTGATTTTTTCCTTCTTCCAACATTAAAAGCACACAAGCAATTGCACAAGCTATGATTGTTAGAAGAAGACTAAAGAAAAGTTGCTTAAATCTTTTCCTCCATTCAGGATTCTCACTTCCCTACTGTACATTCTCCATTCTGGACCCAAAAGGAAAAAGAGAATCCTGAATAGGTGGAAGAGTTAAACAGCCCCACCTGTTCTGAATGCAATCACCATTCAGGATTAAAATGTACTTTGGGGAGAAAATATAACTTTATGTTTGGGATTTAGCATAAGATGTCAATAGCCTGTATAACTTTTCATTATGTAAAACAGGAATTGTGAATTTGAGCACAGATGTGAGGCCCATACATAGGATAATAGTATCTTCTGGCATATACGCTGTGTGAACCAAACCATTGTGAGAACAGTCACACAAGAGAAAAGGTTTTAATTGTAGTTGACAATACATGCCAAAACAGAGATAACCGATGTTTTAATTATTGGGATTCAGACCAGTTACTGCTGAAACAGTTTGGTAGTCTTTCAACTATAGGTAATCCTTGACTTATGACCATACTGAGTCCAGATTTATGGTTGTAAGTTGTGACAATCGTTAAGTGGGTCACCACATGACCATACCTAATTTTATTACTTTGCAGCAGTTATTAAGTGAACAGAGCTTAACTGAACTGAACCCAATGGGCATTTGTTGCCAGAAACTGGAAGTAAAGACTAGAAATTGGCAAAAATGCTGAAAATCACAGTTACATGAATAAAGGACACTGCAAATGGCTGTAAATGCAAGCTTGGTTACCAAGCACCCAAAATACGATCATGTAATCAAGTGTGTGGGTGCACGCGCGCAGCTATCGGAATTTTGAAAATGGGTTATAAATAGTTCTGGGGAGGCCCATTGTAACTTCGAACTGTCACTAAGTGAGCAGTTGTGAAATGAGGATTACTTGTAACAAATGTTATTAAAAGGCATGAAATCTTGTAAGCAGGTATGAAATCTTGTGAGCAGTAGCTCTCAAAAGTTTATGACTTTTAATAAAAACATGTTAGAAGAGATACTACCAAACTCCTAATTTTTTCCAACCACTGACTAACACGAATCTCCTCCTGCAATACTGTTTAGTTAAACATCCTCTGTTTCAGCAAGCATTTTTAAATTCAATAGGAATATTCCAAATATAGATAATGTTTTGATTCAGGTTACTACATATATGCCAACAGCAGGCCTAACTAGTAAAGACTATGGAAATCACATTCATGGCAACTATACACAAGATCCCAGCCAAAGAGGCAGCTGGGATCCTAAGTAGGAATATTAAAACAACATACAACTAGAGGGCTAATCACATTAAGAAACCAGTAGCTTTCCAAAAGGACTGCTTTTCTGGAGTTTCAAGCTCAAAAATAAATCTTGAGTAAAGAAATCTACCCACAGCAAATGCATCACACCCTCATTGCAGGAAGAACCAGGACCTGGCTAGTTGCCTGAGTATATAATACACACACACCCACAGTCTATTCCAGCAGCCACTAGTTAATACACTTGGCTCGCAAAGTATTGTTCTGCCTGGAAAAGCACACACAGCTATTTTTAAAATAATAATAAAAAGAACACTGCTAAACATGGCTCTGTTTCAAAACCACAGGAGGAACTGGAGGGTTTTTCAAATATTTGAGCGGGCTGAAGTTCCCGCTGAAAAATGGTCAATAAATATATTCATCCAGAAACAAATTAATATTCTGCTGGCTTTTTTGTGGCAAAAGATCTGTTAAGCAATCCCTGAACATTATGGAGGGGTGTGGAAAAGGCTACGATGTCATTATTAACTGGGAAAAACAAAGTGAGAAACAAAAAAAAAGGAGAATGGAGATAGGGATGTTTTTATTTTATTTTATTTGCTGCCCAGAGTCACTTGCTGAGATGGGCAGCCAAAGAAATGAAATAAATAGATAGATAATTGTATAATAAATAAATAAAACACAGTGATGGGAAATAAAATCCCTGAGGAAGAGCTTTTCTTAGATTACATTGTATGAATTTCTTCTGGTTCAATACATTCTATTATATTGAGATGGATGGATGGATAGACAGATTTTTTTTTAAATTTGTAGGCTGCTCTACATTGCATATTAAATGGGCAGATACATAGACTGAATCAATCAATTAGAAAAATGAATATTATCCTTCATGGCATGTCACATACCTTCTACCAGGGAAGGGTTTGGTTTCTGATTCTCTAATCCACTAATTTAATCTGAATTCCCATTTTGGGCATTTAATTTCTAGACCTTTTCTTAACCTGGGATAAAAGGGTCTGATAATTCACTTGAACTATTTTTCTATGTCTGTCTGATTTCTAAGAGTCAATACTGACTTGATGACACATAATCTCACTTGACTTTTTTCATTGTTTCTGAACAAGAAAGAGTAAGAGCAGACATAATGACTTGTTCATATATAACATAGCTAAGCAAGTTTCCCCAGGCTTAGAGAAAGCTGCTTTGAGCATTAATTGTCATTTTTTGGATTAGCATGATGTATGAGCAATGGCATGTTCAAATCTTTGAAACTCCTGGCTAATGATGGAACAAAGAGACATTAAATACAACCAGATCATCTCCCTAATCCAGGCATTTTAAGGAAAAATTATAACCAAACAGCTGAGGATATATTTTCTTACAAGTTGTGCCAGCATGTCCATCTCTACTTTCTAGGCCCCCTTTTAATAACTTGCAACTTCTAACTTACTATGAAAATTGAGAGGGAAAAGTGACACATAGAAAGCACTTAAGGAGGAGGAGATGACATAATTAAGAAAAAGATTCTAGAAACAGCTACTCAAATCTAACTGATTTCACCTCATTATATCCGTAGATACGTGAGTACTTTCCATGATACTTCCTTGCAGGAGCCACAGAACGCCATCAGTTTACAAGGAACTTTGAATCTTAACTCAATGGTCACAACATGAGAAGAAATTCCCAGACAGTACGTCAACACAAAACTCTAAATCATCTAATTGTCTAAAACAATTTTTGTCAACTTTGGCAACTTTAAGATGTATGGATTTCAACTCCAAGAATTCATCAGAATGCATATTGGCTGGGGAATTCTGGGAGTTGAAGTTTAAAGCATCTTAAAGTTGACAAGGTTTAGAAATACTGGCCTAAATTAATGCTCCTTTTAAGAATAACTCCTGGTCCCTCACTTCCAATCTTCAGCTAAATCACCTGCCTATAACAGTGTTTCTCAACCATGGCAACTTTAAGAGATGTGGGCTTCAACTTCCAGGGGGAATTCCTGGAATTGCTGGGGATTTCTGGGAATTAAAGTCCACATAATTTAAAGCTAACAAACTTGAAAAACACCGGTCTGAAATATAAAGGCTCTCTTTTATTACATGCTCAAAAACAAAATTAAAAATGTTAGAACTGTACTTTATCTTCTGAGCTCTTGGCTCAATAGCCATATTCCCACATCATTTCCTGGTCCTGGTGAGCAACTTTTTTCAGGCTGAGAGCTGCATTTGGTTTTGATGGACATACCATGAGCCATCAGCCAAAACAAGTCCAGGACAAAAAAATAAAAACAGCTGAACTTTAATTAAAGAGCACACACATTGCATGAACATTGCATAAATAAAATTATTTATTCATATTCTGGTTTATTAATGTTTTCTTCATTCACCACAAGGTTCAGAACTCCTTTGATTTTTCAGGCCAAATTTAATTTTAACCTGTAACTGGATTCAAATGTATTTCTCAGAAACTCCTACCCTAAAATAAAAAGTCATTATCCACATTAGGATTAAGGAAAAAAGGACTGCTTGTTTTTAAAAGAAAACTTTGTGTTTCAGTTTCACTCACTGTGTAATCTGCATGTTTTTTCCAATACCATTTCATCCACTTTCTGAATTCTTTGTCCATTGTCTAGAAAAGTGGAAGAAAGAAAAAGAAAC
>JANHZU010003047.1:50573-65368 GCA_032468055.1 Acrochordus granulatus | reverse complement strand
TGGCACCAGCTGAGACCCCAGGGCAGGGGAGGTGGGGTGTCAGTTGTCATCTGAGATCTCTTTCTGCCTCCAGTGGCCTTACTCCACAAGTATCTGGTTGTGAGACCCTATTCTTGAAGCTTGGCTCATGGGATCAGTTGGGACTGTTGCTACTACTCCCTGCTGCATAGCATTCTCCCTGCCTGAGCTGGTCGGGCTATCTCAGTGGACTTCCCCAGGCTGATGGTTCTGGGGGACTTCAACTTGCCATACCTGGGGTTGTCCTCAGGATTAGCTCAGGAGTTCCCGGCCTCCATGGTGGCCGTGGGCCTATCCCAGATTATTTGGGTCCTATTCAAGACTGTAGTCACACTTCAGATATGATTTTCTTGTTGGAGCAATGGCAACGTGACCTGATGGTGGAACTTTCAATGTCCCCCTTGTCATGGTCATATCACACCTTGGTGTCTTTGAGGTTCTCTTATACCATCCCCCTCTGCAGGGAGGTTGGACCTATTCGGGCAGTCCACCCTCGGCAACTGATGGAACCAGATGGGTTCCAGAGAAAGCTGTGGAATGTTCTGGGAGTATTACTGCACAGTCCTGCCAAAGCCCTGGTTATGTCCTGGAATCAGAAGGCAGCCAGGGCTTTGGATAGGATCGTGTCTATGTGTCCTCTCTCTAACCATTGCTCTTGATACTCCCCATGATTCACGGAGGAGTTTTGAGTGGTGTAGAGGATAAAAAACTGATTTGGCTCCTTTATCCAAGGCCAGTCACAATCGGTATTAATAGGGAGTGAGAGGTCCAGTCCTTGGCCGCTACTTTATACAGAAGATGCCACAGCCTTCCAGAAGGGCCTTAAGACCTGGCTCTTCCAGTATTCTTGGGGCTCCAGTGGGGATACAACATCTTGGAGGTGGCTAGTGACTTAGCACTGTCCTCTTTCCCCATTTATATATTTTGTTCCTACCATATCTGGATACTTTTTTATTTAATTTTCAGTGTTTTGTTTATTTACTGTATTTTATGTTTTTATTGTGAGTTGCTGAGAGTCTTTTTGAGTTTGGCTGCATATACATTTAATAAATAAAATAAAGAGTTTGAAAGCCAAAAGCAAGCTAAGGAAGAAATCGAGGAATGGTATTTGAGTATGTAGGAGCTGTAGAGGTAATAGAGACATTAACATTTGAATTATTGAAAGCTGCAGTGTACAAGAAGTGTGCATGAAAATTGCCTATAGTCCGCCTAATAATGGTAGCTTCCTCTAGGTTTCTCTGCTTACTCCTACCTCTTCTTATCCGCCTCAGGTATATCAGCATCTTAGTGGAGCTGACGCGGCTGGAAGGTACAAGGCATGGACACCTCATTGCCTCCCAGATGTTAGATGTAGCGATCCGAGTGAAGGCTATCCGCAAATTTGCTGTGTCACAGATGGCCATGCTTCTGGACAATGCTCACTTGCTGGCCAGCAACACACAGAAAAATGGAATCTGCGAAGTGCTGTATGCTGCAGCTTGGATATGTGGAGAGTTTTCAGAGTAAGTGCCCAGGAAACTGTTTGTATGAAAAGAAAGGAAAGAGGGGAAAAGAAACTCTCTAAGCTTTCCTCTTCATTTCAGACACCTTGAAGAACCTCAGCAGACCCTCGAAGCCATGCTGCGGCCTAAAGTGACCACACTTCCAGGTCACATCCAAGCAGTTTATGTCCAAAACATGGTGAAGCTTTATGCCTCAATTCTGCAGCAGAAGGAACAGGCTGGGGAGAAGGAAGTGGCCCAAGAAGCAACCCAAATGATGATTGACCGTATGCCTCAGTTTGTGCAGAGTGCAGATCTTGAAGTCCAGGAGAGGGTAAGAAAAATCTGAGGCTTTTTCTTTGGTAAATTAGCCTTTCAGCATTGCATTTTCCTGGGTTTGGACTGAAATGAAAGCTTTATTTTTTTTCTCCTGGATCTTTAGGCTTCTTGCATCCTCCAGCTCATGAAGTATATTCAGAAGCTTCAGATCAAAGAGGTTCCTGTGGCTGAAGAAGTGACTGCCTTATTTGCTGGGGAGCTTAACCCTGTAGCACCTAAAGCTCAGAAGAAAGTTCCAGTTCCAGAAGGGTAAGATGCTCTGCTTTTTCTAGAAGAATGATAATATTTAGGCCTCAGATTCTGTAGCATAAGTCATCCTGGTCCATCTCATCACTACAGAGCTTTGAGGAATAAGAGATGATACTTATGTATAGGTTCGGTGGGGTAGGGTGCCCGACATTCTCTGTTTTAATAACAGGAAGAAGATTAAAAATTGGCTGCAGTCTTCTCACATAACCTGAAACAGAGATTCATTCCCTCCATAGTTTGGATCTTGATACTTGGATCAACGAGCCACCTTCAGACAGTGACTCTGAAGATGAAAAACCAAGGACCATATTCCACGATGAAGAGCAAAGGCAATCAAAACAACGTCAACCTGATATAGATGAGGAGGAGTTGGCCAGGGTAAGCTCGTTGAATTGGTAAGGGCAGTTCCAGTAGACATAAAATGTCTAGAGGCAAACTGAAGTTCATTACATTTTTAAAAAATAATTATTCAGAAGGTCTCCTTTCGTTGAGTGATTGCCACGTTCTTGAAATATTTCATGATCTTATGAGATTTTTTATTTTTTTAATATGTTGCACATGAGAAAATGAGGGGCGTGATGACCAAGTGGTTAAGACACTGGGCTGGTTGGCAGCTTGGCATTTCAAGACCCAGGCACTGTGTAATGGGGTGAGTGCCTGTTAGTCACCCTACCTCCTGCCAACCTAGCAGTTCAAAAGCATGACAAATGCAAGTAAATAAATAGGTACCACCAATTTGGGGGGAAGGTAAAACAGTGTTCCATGCATCTTGGTATATAGTCATGCTGGCCACATGACCATAGAAGCATCTTCAGACAACACTTGCTCTTTTGCTATGAAATGGAAATAAGCATCACCCCCTCAAGTCAGACACAACTGAAAGAGGGAAGCTTTACCTTTTACCTTTATATGAGAAAATATACAATGCTTGATTGTATCTCCTTACCTGCTCTTGTACAGTGCAGATGGCTTTCTATCTTGACCTTGGATTTGGTCTTTATTTAGGTCAGATGGGAAGATGCCTTTGAATTTCCTTTTATAAATAGAACCCAAGTGACAGTAATTCTATTTCTGAATATTTTTTGTTTGTTCATTTGTTTTAAAGCGCCGAGAAGTTAGGAAGCAGGAGCAGGCAAACAATCCATTTTACATTAAAAGTTCTCCATCTCCACAAAAGGTAAGCAAGACTTACTTGGGGAATAAAAATAGTGGTTCCTGGATACAAAGATAAATTTGATTTTCAGTTTTAAGTGTTTGTATGAATCTGACAGACTGCTGTGTCTATACATTAATATTAAATGTATTAAACAATTTTGTTTTCTCCAGAGGTACCAGGATAGCCCGGGTGTTGAGCACATACCCGTTGTTCAGATTGATCTGTCTGTTCCTTTAAAAGTTCCTGGTAAGAGAATTTTATGGCTGATTTCAACATCATTTGTTTATCAACTTTTCTATATTCATTGCTCAGACTTGAAGGCCATTGTTTATGTAATCACCACCCAAAAGTGGGAAGATGTTAGCAGGCTTGGAGAAACCATAAGGCTTTCGGAAGTTCAAAAAAATCTGCTATAGGAATCTGAAAATCAGGCCATGAGAATGAGCATAGTACAATAAATAAAGAATTATGGCATATTTGGTGGACAGAAAACTGGACACAGTTCCCACTGTTTCTCTGGGAAGGCCAATTCCCAGCATTCTTGCCCTTTCTAGGTCTATTTGTTTCTTGACACAGACAAACATGTATGTATGCAATACATACATCTAAAGTGGATGACTCTGTCACTTAGGAACCAAACCATTTCAGGCACTCAACAACTATGCTGTATCTACAGCTGTTTGCAGCATCCCATGGTCACATGACCACATTTTACAGTGTTTTTTCTGAAAACCAGCAACTTCTGATTTTCAGTAAAACCACACCCTAGCAAAACATAGGTTTGCTTAATGACTCCAGTGTTCACTTAATGGCCACTACAAAAAATTTGTAAAATTGGGTGAGTCATGTGACTGTTATAAATTAATGACCCTAAAAGGCAGGCTCCATCTATGATTATGATCAAGATAGCCTTGAGAACTAGCTATGGTGTAAAGTTCCTATTCAGAGCCTTAAAATCTAGAAGACATAACATACAAGGAAAAGAGGAAGAAGAGGGGGAGAAGAAAAATAGGCACGTTTTGGATACTTACTAGTTATAATATTTATCATGATCCTGTTTAACAAATTATTTCAAATAGCTTTATGAAATGATTGCTGCTAGGTGGCAGTTGAAAGATTTCAACTTTTTCATAGTGTTATTTTATGTAATTATAAAGATTGCAGATATAAATCACAGGTTATATATTTTCCCTTCTCTTGCACAGAATGATCAATGATGCATCTATGCATGATCTATTAGCAAATATTGCAATTTCTTCAGAATTGTCACCTTTTCTGGGAATGTCAGTCAGATCGCTTTTAAAGCACCTTAATCAAGTAGAAGCTTTCTCTTCTAAACTGCCTTTTAGTTCAGCAGCCAGCCTCCATAGAATCCCTTCTTTTGTCCCTTCTGGACTTTTGTACCTTCTGGCCTTGTCAGGCTTACCAGCATCTGACCAATATGTGAAGCTGGAAGAAGAGCGACGGTACCAGCAGAAATTGGAGAAAGACAAGAAGAAAAAGAAGCAAAAGAAAGAAAAATGGGGAAAGAACCGTCGCCACAATTCTCTGCATACCGAGAGCGATGAAGATATTGCACCTGCTCAGCATGTGGATATTATCACAGAGGAGATGCCAGAAGTAAGTGCTGCAGGGCTTTGTGCCTTCCATGGGGCCTGTCCACGGAGGTGTAGTGGATGCATTTGCAATGGGAGTATGTATTTGAGAGCCAATTTGATCTAGTGGTTAAGGCACCAGATTAAAAACCAGGAGACTGAATTTTAGTCCCACATTAGGCATGAAAGCCATCTGAGTGACTTTGAGTCAGGCACTCTTTCTCAGCTCAACCCATCTCACTGAGTTGTTGTAAAGAAAATAGGAGGAGAAAGGAGTACTAGGTATGTTCATCGCCCACTTATAAAAATAATAAAGGTGAGATATGAACGAACAAACGAATGAATGAATGACACTTTGGTTCACATTCCTACTCCATTATATGACCCTTAAGCCAACTGCTAGGTCTCAGCCTGGTCCTACAAATAATGGGCAGGGTTTGATAGAAAGAAAGGATGGAGCACAGCCTGTAATGGTACAATTACTCATACTTTCTTTCTAAGCCCCTTTTTTTTCTTCTTTCACTTAGTCTCCTCTGGGAAGAAATACCTATAACAGGTCCAAGTTAAATCACTGTTAGGGAGCTTTCGAATTTGTCCCAAGATCATACAAAAATTAAGCTATTCTTTTCTTGATATATTTTACCAGAACGGCATGGCTTGTAAAATGGATGTTAGTTTTTCATTAGAATGGGCTGCCTTCGTGGCATGCATGTCTCCTTGTTACCAAAGATGGTGGTATTGATACTCTGCAGGTTACACATCAAAGAATGAAACAAATGTGAACTGCTTTTTTTCAGTCTTGCTTTATCAGCAAAACTGCTTGATCAAAGAAGGGAACAATGGAAGTGGGATTAATTGGTTTAGGACAACATAAACAGGATAAATTATATATAATCATATATTATAGCGTACACTATAGTGCTAGGGGTTCCCTGTCTTCATCCCTTCCTTTAGGTTGGTTGTATGTGTGATTGCATGTGATTGTTGGGGAATGGCAGAACCTACAGCTTGGAGAGGGGACTTTGGGGTGGGAAGGGGAACAGAACCTCAGGGGTTTTTAGGCAGGAGATCATATTAAGGTGGTGACAGGCGTGGACTGCTATGGGAGCCAGAGGGGCAGGCATTGCATGGGAAGACTCCCCCAAAATTTAATATCAGTCATGTGTTTCATCCCCCTTGGAGGCCCTGCAGTCCAGCTGCTGCTGGTGAATGCCAGATCAGTCAATAATAAAGCACCCCTGATTTGTGATATCATTGAGGAGATGCAGGCTGACCTGGTGTTCATTACTGAGATCTGGTTGGCTCCTGAGATGGGAGTTGCCCTCTCAGAGATCTGTTCAGCCAGTTTTAAGGTTTGGCACCAGCTGAGACCCAGGGCAGGAGAAGTGGGATGGCAGCGGTCATCCGAGAATCTCTTTCTGCCTCCAGGGGCCTTGCTCCACAAGTGTCTGGTTGTGAGACCCTGTTCTTGAAGCTTGGCTCACAGGATCATTTGGGACTGTTGCTACTGTCCCAGCCTCCCTGCTGTGTAGCATCCTCCCTGCCTGAGCTGGTTGAGGCCATTTCAGGGTTGGCAATGGACTTCCCCAGGCTGATGGTCCTGAGGGATTTCAATTTGCCATCCCTGGGTTTGTCTTCAGGACTAGCTCAGGAGTTCTTCATCTCCATGACAGCCAGGAGCTTATCCCAGAGTACTTTGGGCCCTACATGAGACAGTGGCCACACTCCAGATATGATTTTCTTGTTGGAGCAATGACAACATGACCTGGTGGGGGAACTTTCAATGTTCATATCCTGATATCTCTGAGACTCTCTTATGCCATCCCCCTCTGGAGGAAGGTTGGACCTATTTGATTGGTCCACCCTTGGCAAATGATGAACCCAGATCGGTTTCAGAGGGCGCTGGGGGATGTCCTGAGGGTATTGTTGCATGGTCCTGCCAAAGCCTGGTTATGTCCTGGAACCAAAGGGCAGCCAAGTCTTTGGATAGGATTGTGCCTGTGTGGCCTCTCTCTACCCATCGCACCCAGTACTCCCTTTGGTTCACGGAAGAGTTACAGATGCTAAAGAAGGTAAAGAGACACCTGGATCTTTACCAGAAAATCTGCTGGCAGAAGCCGAGGGAAGAATCCAACTGAACATGAGTTAGAGCCATTATCAAAGCCTACCTCATGGTGATAAGGGCGGCAAAACGTAATTATTTCTCAGCCCTTATTGCATCTGCAGAGTATTGTATTTGGCCAGAGTATTTGGCCCTGTTTAGAGTCACCCAATCACTTCTTGGAAGGGGGGATTTGGGAGATCATCCACAGGGCTGTGCAGAAGAATTTGCTGAACACCTGATGGATAAAATTGCTTGAATTCAATCCCAGTTGGAAGCCATGAGTGATGCAGGTCCACGTGAGATGCCTAGGGAGGAATCTTGCCCTGTTATCTGGGAATAATTCAATGCTCTTGTCCCTGATGAAATGGACAGGGTCCTCAATGCTGTCAGTGTGATCACTTTTCAATTAGATCCATGTCCCTCCTGGTTGGTGAAAGCCTCCAGGATGGTGGCTAATAGGTGGGTCTACACAGTGATAAATTCCTCACTGTGAAAGGGGATATTTCTAGGACCTTTTAAGGAGGCTCTGGTCCATCCCCTGTTTAAAAACTCTTCATTGGACTCCACCTGTCTGGACAATTATCGTCCAATCTCCCACCTTCCCTTTTTCAGGAAGGTGGTTGAGAAGGTGGTTTCATGCATATGGAGGATCTTGGAGGAAACAGATTATCTGGACCCTTCTCAGTCTGGGTTCAGGCCCGGTGATGGGATGGAGACAGCATTGGTCACACTTGTTGAAGACCTCTGGCAAGAGCGGAGTAGGAGTAGTGCATCCATCGTGTCTCTCCTTGACTTCTCAGCGGCTTTTGGGTCATGGTATCCTTTTGGGTCAGCTGTGGGGACTGGAGCTGGGTGGTACGGTTTTGCACTGGTTTGGCTCCTTTCTTCAAGGCCAGTCCCAGTTGGTATTAATAGGGAGAGAGAGAGGTTCAGTCCCCAGCTGCTACTTTGTGGTGTGCCACAGGGCTCAGTACTTTCTCCTCTCCTTTTTAACATCTATATGAAACCATTGGGTGAGATCATCCGTCACCATGGGATGTGGTACAATCAGTACACTGATGATACTCAGATTTACATCCTTAGTGATCCAAGTGTTGCTGTTTCACCCCTGACTTGGTGTCTGCAGGCTGTACGGGCCCGGATGTGGGACAACAGGCTTTGGTTGAATCCTGGCAAGACTGAGTGGCTTTGGGTATCAGGGGGTTCTAGTTCTAGGACATCAACATCTCTAACTCCAGATGGGGTTGCACTGCCCCACACAAACCCAGTGTACAATCTGGGGGTTCTCCTGGACTCACGACTGCTGCTTGAATAGCCGGTGACAGTCATGGCTAGGAGGCCCTTTGCACAACTTCATGTTGTGCGCCAGTTGCACCCTTTCCTGGACCAGGAGTCCCTTCACTCAGTCACTCATGCACTTGTCATCTTTTTGCTAGAATACTGCAATGCGCTCTACATGGGGCTACCCTTGAAGAGCATCCAGAGGCTGCAGCTGGTGCAGAATGCAGCAGTGCGGATGATTTTAGGGGCCCACAGAATGGCCCATGGAACACCTTTTTTCCACAAGCTTTATTGGCTCCCAGTTTGCTTCTGAGTGCAATTCAAGGTTTTGGTTTTGACCTTTAAAACCCTACATGGCATGGGACTAGGTTATCTGAGGAATTATCTCACCCAAATAGAGATGACCCATCTCACCCAAACCAGCAGAAGAGACCTGCTTTGGATCCCACCAGCCAAGGAATTTCAGCTGGTGGGGTTAAAAAGAGCCTTTTCTGCTGTGGCTCCTGCCCTATGGAATATCAAACCCCTGAAAGTGAGGTCTGTTCCCACTCTTGCAGACTTCTGGAAGGGCTTTAAGACATGGTTCTGCCAGCTGGCTTGGGACCCAATTGGGGTATATTATCTTGTCCTCCTCCCCCATCTATATGTTTTTGCTCCTCCCCTCTCAGTCCAGCTGGTTTTTATTTGTATTAATTTTAATGGTTTTAATTGTTTATATTGTCGTTTTATGCTTTTATAATAAGCCGCTGGGAGTCATTTTTGAGTTTGGTGGCATATAAATAATTAAATTTAAAGCACCAACCCAGCCACTGAGGTTAACCAGTGTAGCCCTAGTGCCGGTCCCAAACCTGGATAAATGGGGAGGGTTGTGTCATGAAAGGAATCCGGCATAAAACCTATGCCGCCTTCATATGCAAATAAACTGATTTCCATACCAGATCGGTCAAGGCCCAGGTTACCAATAACCGCTAGCAGTACTGTTAACCAACAGGGTACTGCTGGAAAGTGTGTTACTGTTGGACAAAGGAGGAAAAGGAGAGGGGGTAGGCGTGCCCAGAGAAAGCAGGAGAGAATAAAGGATTGAACTGTGGAGGTGAGAGTGGGAACCTTAAATGACGGCACTATGAGAGGAACTCGTGGATATGATGGAGCAGAGAAAGGTAGATATACTGTGTGTCCAAGAGACCAAGTGGAAGGGTAGTAAGGCAAGGAACATTGGAGGTGGGTTCAAGCTGTTCTACTATGGCATGGATAGAAAGAGAAATGGCATAGGAACAATCTTAAAGGAAGAGCTTAGTAAGAATATATTAGAAGTGAAGAGAGTGACCAATGGAATCATGAGTGTGAAACTGGAAATTGAAGGGGTAGTGATGAATGTCATCCGTGCATATGCCCCGCACGTTGGGTGTGAGACTGATGAGAAAGAAGAATTTTGGAGTAAGTTGGACGAAGTGGTGGTATGCATACCCAGAGAAGAGAGAGTAGTGATTGGAGCAGATTTCAATGGACATGTTGGTGAAGAGAATACCGGTTATGAGGAGGTAATGGGTAGGAAAGGTATCAGGGAGAGAAGTGCGGAAGGACAGATGATGGTGGATTTTGCAAAAAGAATGGAAGTGGCAGTGGCAAACACATGTTTTAAGAAGAAGGATGAGCACAGGGTGACATATAATAATTGAGGAAGGTGCACACAGGTGGACTACATTCTATGCAGGAGATGCAGTCTGAAAGAGGTCAGAGACTGTAAGGTGGTAGCAGGAGAGTGTGTGGTTAGACAACATAGAATGGTGGTCTGCAAGATGATCTGAGAAGCAAGGAGAAGGA
The DNA here is from genome assembly GCA_032468055.1 of Acrochordus granulatus. Taxonomy (NCBI): domain Eukaryota; kingdom Metazoa; phylum Chordata; class Lepidosauria; order Squamata; family Acrochordidae; genus Acrochordus; species Acrochordus granulatus. The sequence goes on along the minus strand of JANHZU010003047.1, from coordinate 55,321 downwards.
AGAAAGTGAGGACTGTACCAAAAATCAGATGGTGGAAACTGTAAGAGGAAGAATTTTGTGCAAAATTTAGGAAGAAGGTGAGTGAGATCCTGAGCATCAATATGAAGATGTGGGATGATGGGCAACTGTTGCTGAAGTGGTGAGTGAGACAGCTAGGAAGGTTCTTGGTATGACATCTGGAAAGAGTAAGGGAAACAAAGAAAGACCTAGGAGGAGGTACATGGATGCTGTGAGAGAGGATATACAGGAGGTCGGTGTGACTGAGGAGGCTGCTGAAGATGGAAACAGAAATTTGCTATGGCAATCCCTGATGGGAGCAGCCAAAAGAAAAAGGAATAAATTTAAAGCACCCTTGAGAAACAGGGATCTTTTTTCCTTGCAAATTGATATCTTTTGTATAAACTCATTTTTTGCCTCTTATGCCCTTATCTAGAATGCTCTGCCTAGTGATGAGGATGACAAAGATCCAAATGATCCCTACAAGGCACTGGATATTGATTTAGATAAGTAAGTACAAATATTAGTTCTTGCACAACCCTCTAAAATTCATCACAACATGTAGTGCTTAATGTGACAGAAAGAGGATTTGTTGAATGCTCATGGTGTCCTCACCATAAGTTTAAGTCGAAAGCCTAAGGACCTGGGCTTTGATTCTGCTGGTTTTACAAATTTAGTTGTAGAATGGAAGCTTTAATATTATCTTGGTACACCTGAACATGAAAATGCATGAACCATTAGGTGCTTTCAAAGGGAGGGTTGCAGGCTTGGATCTTCCTTGTGTCATTAGAGAAGGAATGGAGAATTCTGCAGCTTTCCAAATGTTTCTAGACTACATCTGTTCAGTCCTGAGTCTTAGCCATGCTCATTAGGGGTGAATGGGTTTGGACTTCAGTAGTCAATAGAGGGTAATTAGATTTCAGTCTTGCTATAAAGGTAAAGGTTTCCCCTGCCAGTTGTGTCCTACTCTAGGAGGAGGTGCTCATCTCCGATTCACAGCCGAGGGAGCCAGCGTTTGTCCGAAGATGCTTTTGTGGTCATGTGACTGGCATGACTATACACCAAGGCGCACAGAACACTGTTATCTTTCCCACCAAATTAGGTGGTACCTATGTATCTACTTGCATTTTTATATGCTTTTGAACTGCTAGGTTGGCAGGAGCTGGAGCAAGTCACAGGAGCTCACCCCATTATGCAGTGGCACTTGGGTTTTGAACTGCTGAGCTGCCAACCTTCTGGCTGACAAGCTCAGCGTCTTAACTGCTCAGCCACCGCAAAGTAAAGTCTGGCTATACCAGCTTCCTAAATTGCAGATGAAGGCAAAATGTTAGTTATTCAACACTGTTCCAGGAAACACTGTTGGGATCTCTCAAAATTTCTTTATTTTGCCTTTGGATTATTTCCATTCCCAGAAGTTGTATCCTATGGTCATGTTTTTCTTTCTGTCTGTCTGTTTCTCATACACAGTCTGATTTCAGGGAGTTCTGGCAGGTAAGTTTGCTCTTTGACAGCGTGGAAGGTTAACTGCTTCTATTTAACACTGTAAAACACAACATGGCAAATGTCAGCTGTTTATTGCAGAAAATATATGTTTTAGTTTAAATCAGCACTCACAGACTTAAATCTCTCTGTTTGTAGTCTGGAATAAAATAACCATTGTATGATGATTGGTTGCACAGCCACTGAATCCTATCATTAATGATATTTAAGCCAAAGAACTGTGGAGACATTTATACATATCCTCAAACTTTGAACAGAGATTTGAGAAAATATTATTTGATTGATATATGTGTTGGGTTTCACAGTGTGCACCGTTCCTTCTCTTCTTCTTCCACCCACCCCCTATAAAATGATATTCTAGATTAAAGTTTGTGCTAAGAAGGAATCTCCAGTTGCTTCAAGATGATAATAACGAACTACAGAATTGATAGGAATATGTTCACCACCTTGAGTTGTTTATAAAATAATAAAGGTAGGATGCAAATAAATAGAGTAAAACCAAATTATGCATTTATTATCTTAATTCTTTTTCAATTTAATAAAGCTGATATACTTTTTCAAAGAAGTTGTGTATTTGCTATTAACAGCAGAAATTCTGATCATGAGGAAGTTTGGGATGGGGAGATGAGCAAATGGCCATTCAGTTCTACAAAAATTTAAAAATGTAAAAAACTAGTAAAAAGGTTTACTCATATTTGCATTCAGGAGGACGTTTCCAAGCTTTCTGAATGTGACTAGAAAAATAATCAAAGCAGAAGCTGTTTTTTTCTTTTTCAGGCAATACAATTTTAGATTCAAAATGATCTGTACTTTTTAAATGTTGCACATTTTATCTAGGAAAATTCTAGATGAAATTTTCTCTAACTGGAATTTGTTCCAGTGCCAAAAAAAGACTTGCTTGCATTTATGTTCTAGAGCTGTACAAGTAGAATTCTAATAAATTTTGTTTGATAAATGTGACTTAGTTTCCTATGATCCTCTATGGATTGTATTGAACTGCTGAAATTAAATTTTGTCATATATAGTGAAACTAACTCACTTTGACATGCTGTGCTGACCCTGAACTGCTGTTAGAAGCCTGAAGAGATATTTGGTGGAATTTCATTGAAGTTCTTACCTTTTTTTAAGGCCTTTAACAGATAGTGAAACACTTCCTGTGCAGAGGCATCGAAATGCTGATAACCTTAAATCTCCTCAAGAAATGGAACCTCCCCCAGTTGAAAAGAAAAGCAAGAAGCCAAAAAAGAAGGAAAAGAAACACAAAGAGAAAGAGAGGGAGAAAGAAAAAAGAAAAGAGCGAGAAAGTAAAACATATGAAGAAGACAAAAAGGTAATTTCTTGATTTTGCCAACCATATTTTTGACAATAGTAGAAGTCTAACTAAGGCTTTTCTTCTAAATAGGCATAAGTGCCTACAAGGAAAAATGGAATGTAGCCTATTTCAAGGATTCTGACTTAATAAAAATATTATACAGTGGTGCCTGACAAGACGAGACTAATCCATTCTGGAAGAACGCTCTTAGCGCAAAATGCTCTTAAAGCGAAACGAGGTTTCCCATTGAAAACAACAGAAAATCAGACGATCCGTTCCACGGCCCCAAAAATATTCACCAAAAAATCATTTTCAACGGAATTTGATGTAGAAATGATTGACCCTAACAAATGAAGCAAGTAACCATGATTAACACATGATATAAAGCAGAAATAGAGCAAACTAACCAGCACTTACAGATCTTCGAGGCAAGTTCTGGCCTCGGCTGCTGCTTGCTGGCTCGGAGGATCTGTCACTTTAAAAGGGCTTTTTACTTCAGATTTTCCGGGCATCATGGGTGGTTTGCAAACACTTCTTGCCTTGGAGAATTTCTGCTTTATTTAGGACAAGGACAATTTCTGTTTTATTGTGTGTGCGCGCGCGCATGTGTGCACTTTAAGAATATCCCAGAGAGGAGGGGGAGGGACTTCCTGGAGATTGAATCGGGAGTCTGAAGTCTCGGGAGTTCTATCTCTTGAATTCCTTTCACTTAATTTACACTGTTTACACAGCAAGAGAGGAGAGCTCCGTTGTGAGGTTTCCCACGTGAGCTCATCACGTGGTGCTCATTGCGATCAGGAACATCGATCTGCCGCCATGAGGCAGCGTTGGCAGAACTCACGTGTGCTGCCACCCGTATGGGAATGGAGTAAACTGCACATGGTAGAGTCGGCAGAATGTGCACGCACTTGCTGCATCGGCAGAACTCTTGCGCAGGGTTGCTGCCTGTGCAACAATGGAGTAAAGCACACGGTAGAGTCAGCAGAACACGCACACGTGCTTGCTGCATCAGCATAACTCTTGCACAGGGTTGTTGTCTGTGCAGCAATGGAGTAAAGCACATAGTAAAGTTGGCAGAACGCGCGCGCATACTTGGTGCGTTGGCAGAACTCTCACACGGAGTTGCTGCCTAAACGAGAAATACAGAGCGCACTGACTGATGACATGCAAGTTATCACGCAAAGTTTGATTGTCGTGTGAGTTGTGGCTCATCTAATGGAATAAATTTGATAAAAAAATGTTTGCTCGTCCTGTGAGTTTCATGTCTTGTGAGTTACTCGGCTTGTGAGGTACCACTGTATACTGTTTATAATATTTATGCATGTATTTATTATAAATATTTAAATATAAATGAAGATACCACAAATATTTCTGAACAAAATTGTATATTTCCAAATACAATTAGAATTCTAAATTGACATGATAAGTTTCTAGATGATTATTCTGGAGTTTCATATAAGTCTTAGAGAGCTGAGGGAAAGCAGTAATAAATTAATATTTTGACTAGTACTCCATCTCTACTGGGATACTGGGCTCAAGTTTGCCAGAATGTGAACAATCCTCCAAATTTGAGAATTCTAAAATAAGATAGCTATTTTAAAGATGAGATTTTGTTGCTTTGGTTTTTCAATCTTTGTCCATGTAAGATTATGAATTTCAGTCATAACAACCCATGTACAGTGGGTGAGAGACATTTGCATTGTTAAACAAATGCTTGGGGTATCTAGCTCCTTCACATGCACACATGTGTGTTGTTCAGTCGCGCAGTCGTGTCCGACTCTTCGTGACCCCATGGAGTGCATTACGCCAGGACCCCCTGTTTTGCACTAACTCGCGGAGTCTTCCCAAGCTCACACCCATCACACTGACTATGCTATCTATCCATCTTATCCTCTGCCGTCCCCTTCTCCTCTTCCCTTCAATCCTTCCCAGCATCACA
>JANHZU010003047.1:15181-31514 GCA_032468055.1 Acrochordus granulatus | reverse complement strand
AGATGATAGACAGACAGACAGACAGACAGACAGACAGACAGACAGACAGACAGACAGACAGACAGACAGACGGGTGGGAGGAAGGAAGGAAGATAATTTGGCTCGCTTGCTTACTTGAGTAATCTGCAGGTAGATTTTATTTCTGCTAATCACTTGACTAATGTGTAGAACTAAGAAACAATCCCCATTTGCATTTAGCCCTAGCCATTCTTGCTATCGCTCCTTACCTTGTGGAGGTACAATGACTGAAAGACAAACAGAAAAATAACCGTGAGAAATTATTTTCAGGTAGTCATTAGAACTATCTATTATATAACTATCTGCCTTATTCTGAATCCATGGGTGGTGGCTGGGTTTTTGTTCGTTTGGCTTCTTGTAAATGATTCTACTGCTTATTTATTTGACTCTATTTTCTGCTTAGCAGAAATTATTTTTTCCATAATTAGGATTTTTTAAAATCTGTATTTACTTGAAAGAGTAAATTTCCCTGATCATTTAACTTTAAACATCTTTAAAAAGTCAACCTAGATCAGGGTTTCTGCAGCTTTAAGGAGCAGACTCCTTGCTAAGGAACTAATTATTATTTAGAAATAAATATCACCCCAGAAATATATAAGCACTTTTGACTTATGAGGGAACTGCGGTCGCAAATACTTCCTGCAAGAAAGTGCCCAATGAGGATAACCTGTGGCCCTCCAGTTTTTTCTGAACCACAGATCCCAGTGTCCTATAGCACTGGGTGCTGTGAGTTGTGGTCTCATATCTTTTGGAGAGCTACAAGTTATCTAGACTTAGAGGGAGGACCTTAGGTAGGGTAAGCTGTTTCCTGGAGGGGATAATAACACAAAAATGGAGATTGCCCTCTGAGAGTCTTTCCACTGTTGTCTCAGAGGTCTCAGTCCAGTCTCGTAGCTTTTGCAATATCCATTCAGCACCTGAATTCTCTGGGCAGGATGCTTAGTTCTCCTCCTCTCCTTTTCCTGCCTTTTATAAGGAGCATCTCCATCTCCCACTAGCTTCTAAGGAAACAGGCACTTACCTAAATGCAGGGACTTGTCTTAGGGCCGTCGTCCACTTGCCTGGCTCCCTGCGGATACAACCATCAGATTTTAGGGAATGTGATTATTTCATCCTGTTTCTATGTCACCCTATCAGAGATTCTGGGCAGCTCAGAACGAATAAAACATATGAAGTATCAACCAATGTGAAGTTGTAGGAACAAGTAAATCCATCAGAAGCATAATGGGCATTGGGTATAATCATCACCTCCAATCTTGACTATCATGGCTTGATGGAAAGAGAGGTTTCCCTCAGCTTCCTAAATGACAGCAAGGAAGGGCCATCCCAGCTAAGAGAGAAGGGAATTTTTATAGGGCCAGGGAAATAGTTAAAGAGAAAGCTTCTTTCACATCCCTGTCCTGGAAACTATCAGGGGAAGTTGAATCAGAATCACACCCTCCTGATTCAAATAGAGAGGATGGAAAGATTCTGTTCAGAGCAAATGATCTCAAGGAAACACAGGACCCAACGGGAAAATCTTTTATAGGTACTCCTCAACTAACAACCATTTGTTTAGCGACAGTTCAAAGTTGCAAGCACTCCACTGCATTTTGCACTGTTCCAGTTAAACAAAGACTCCTAGAGTTTAAACCAGTGTTTTTCAAACTTGGCAACTTGAAGATGCATGGACTCCAACTCCAGAATTTCCAGCCTGCCAAGTTTGAAAAACTTCAATTTAAACTTGGGAAGAGAGCTGCATAAAGCTCTGAGTCTAATCGCTTCTGTGTCTGAGGATTCATTCTCATCTGCACTAAATATTCTAATCTAGCCAAGCTGAATCTGTTAACCAGCTGCCAAGGCCATTGACAAAGGATTAATTGTCCAAAGATTGGTAGTTTCTGCCAAGTGCCCACTTCCAATTAAGAAACACCTCCACTCATCCTCCACTGACTTTTCTAAATTTTCTAAAGAGGAACCCTTAGCAACTATATGCTTTGCAGAAGTTTGTGTGACAAATTTAAATAAAATCAAGTTCTCATTTAATTGAAGGCCGACACTCCTTGGCAGATATAATACCAACTTACGTGCTCAAATTCTTCCTGAAAGAAAAGGAAAAAAAAGGCATGTAAGTGAGAAATGCTACTACATCCTGTTTCTAACTTTCTTAAGCATAGAAAAATGGCTAGGTTTATACAGGACTGTTGGTACAAAATCTGATCTTCTGTCTAGCATAGTCAGATGTGCTATCAGTTCCTTTTTTTTCTTATTTAGAACTAAAATATGTTCCTCTTCAAGTTAATAAGTGTCATTATTCTTTTTTGGCCTTGCTGGATAGGGCCCATAACTACCCCAAAGCAACTTTAATCAAACTGCTTCTGTAGAAATTGAGACTTGATTAAACTGACTTCACTATTGGTTTCATGCTGCATTTTAAATGTGTTATAGTTGTTTTCTATGGGTAATATTCAAACTACATCACCCATGAGAAGCATTATTAAAATCAAGGAGACAGTCCCCATGACAAACCTAGGTCTTATGGTGCTAACTTAATCTGTACATCAAACATGAATGCAAGGAAAAAACTGGTTGACAAACATAGTAGATTAATATATTAAATAAATGTCATCCATTATTTCCATTCCAATTGTGAGTAAAGCATTTGCTCTCACAATGCATTCCATTCTGAGGCAGGAAATATACAAAAACTGTTTTGTTTTTTAATATTTATTTTATAATATTTTACTAATTAAAGTAAGTTAAATAGATTTAAAATTAAAAGAAGCCCATTCCTAAGACAAGACTGAATCCTGGGCCCACAGACAATAACATTTTTAATTTGTATTGTATTATTAAATAAGTTAATCTATTAAAATTAAATTTAATATTTAAATTAATTTTAATTAATGCTGTTATTTGTATAATTCAAGGCAGTATACATAATGCTTCTGCCTCCTATTTTTTCTACAACCACCACCCTGCTTTGATTAAGAGAGTAACTGGCTTTCACATCTGGTTTGTGCTATGGGAAGATTAGAATCATGGTTTGTAATTCAGCATTTTAACCACTAGACCAAACGGGATAATATTGTGTGCTTATTTCCCAGTTCAAAAATCAAACCCAGGATCTTTTACATACAAAGTTTGTTGTGGTTCTGGTTGACCCATAGAGATCACTACATGATTCTGACAAACCACAGTCTAAGCAACTCTCTTTTGCTTAAACATGATTTAAAATTAATTCAGTTTTCTGGGGTCACCCAATATACTAATTGGGAGATCTGAAAAACTCCCTTGGCCAGATCTGGCTGGCTAAATTATTACCTTTGAGAGATATGACTATCACTCATCTCAACCTGCCTCCTGTGAGGCTTTGAGCATCCAGAATAAAGATAGGATAAAGTGTGGTCATTAATGCATTAATCAAAAGGAAATAGAAGAGGTTCAGTCCCTGACATCTCTAATTAAAAGGGTCAATTTCTAGGTGAAACTTGAGACCCTGAAATGCTACAATCAACCCAAAAGAGGCTGCCAGATCTTATGGTCTCACTTGGATGAAACCATGTCTATCCTTTCTTTTGGCCATGGCTGCTCTTCCAGGTGCCAGGTTACTTCAAGTTCTTTTTTGGCCTTCAAATTTCAAGATTTTATTTTGCAATCAGGACATATTACAGTGCCCTCTCCCTTAAAACTTACAAGTATTCGTAGAGACCCTTCAAGGCATCTGCCCATTCTTCTGAGGACCTGCAGAACAAAAGGAACAAAAGACTTGGAAATGCGAGAAATTGTGCAAGTCATAATGAGGAAATACAAAATCCTAATCTTAAATTACGCACTTAGTTGGTTAAGGCCTCAGCCATTCACAAGAGCGGGCAATGTTAGCAATTATTCAGCCGGTCAACTGGGGACTTTAAGGTCTATCTCCATCAGTCCTGTCTTGCTTCAAAGCTATTTATGACATATTCAATCCACAAAAACAAATATTAAAAGTTTTCCCCATTCCCAAAGTCATCCAAATTCTTGTTTTCTTGATCTTGCCTAGCTGGATGATGCTTAACAGAGAATTAACAGGCAGAATTGGTAGATTTTGCAAGAAACTTTTAGCTAAAATAGAACAGATTACACAAAATGTACAGTACTTGAATACATCGTCCACGTATGCCAGTTTTCTCACTAAATATGGTATATAAGATTATAAAAGTCACTTCTTTGTTAACCCCATTATTCAATCATCTCATAAATTATGAAGGAAGGAAGGAAGGAAGGAAGGAAGGAAGGAAGGAAGGAAGGAAGGAAGGAAGGAAGGAAGGAAGGAAGGAAGGGATCCATACTCGCAGTTATAGCCAAAGCAAGTTACTTTGGTTACATTGCATGTCTCACAGGAGACGGCTTCATACTGGTTTATGCCTGGAAAAAGAAGAAAGATGGCAAATTGATTGGAAATCGATTAAAGGGTTAATATTTTATATCACACACACACATTATGTTCAATAAAAGAATAAGTATTCTGCATACCAGAAATCTAACAGAGCTGGAAAACAAATCCTGGAGAGCTGTTAGTGAAGTTATTAAGGCTGTGCAATGGGTTGGGTTCAAAAGCAGAAGGTTTTAGACATTCCCATTGCATCTTTCTAGAACTCCTTAAAGCAGCTGCATCAGCATGGCTGTTCAATGGAGCAGAATCTCAGGAAAAGCCCCATTTGGTCTAAGGACTTGGAAACAGGCATCAGGTAAATATCCCTGCCGGGGGTTTCCACCACAGAGAGTGGCCAATGAAGCCAAGTGTGGAAGTCACAACAGTGTGATCAAAACTCTGTTTCTTAGGTAAATCACCTGTTTTGATCAAATCCTGCAGATACCCTTGATCCCTGGACACATCAATACACCGTTTTGCCTTCGGATCCAAAATGCTCTCTAGCTGAGTTAGTAGGCAAGATTATCTCCCTTGATCCAAAGGAGCTGCCAATGTTATCAAACACCGGCTTGCTGACTCACTAACTAGACTTGTAGATCGCTGATGGCAACAGACTCACAGCCATGTAATTTACCCAACAAACACCCAGTTTCTGGTTGCCTTCTGAATCACTGTGAAGGAGGATGCCGTTGGAACCTTCAGATACAAGATCGTCCCAAGGGGAAGGGCACAGCACACTTAAGGGTCCTCCCCTTAAGAAATTTCATGGAAGGAAATTCTGTTGCAGGTGTAGGTTGGGTTCACACATCACATTCAGTCAAAAACAAAACACTTTATGACTTAACATGCTTCGTGAATCCTCCCTTGGTTTATAGCCGGCTTGCTTAAGCGTTAAGCTCTCTGTGGGATTTTAGTTAAATCCCTCTGCTCAACTACATCTGCCTTAGAAGGCTGCAGGAGTGACAGTCGGTTGGGCACAGTGTAGGGGTATCCAATCTTGGCGACTTTAAGATGTGTGGACTTCAGCTCCCAGAATTCCTCAGCCAGTTGGGTGGTTAAGTGTAGTGGTTAAAGTGCTAGACTAGAAACTGGGAGATCATGAGTTCTAATCCTCTCTTAGGCAAGCAAGCCAACTGAGTGATCTTGAGCCGGTCACTCACTCACTTACACACTCACTTCCAACCCAACCTAACCCAACCCACCTCACAGGATTGTTGGTATGCGGAAAGCAGGAGAAAGCATTGCTCATGCGGTCTTAAATTGTACAAAATGAAGGTGGAATATAAATCCAATGACTAAATAAACAGATCTGTGAATTCATCTCATGGCTCTTCGCTACTGAAAGGAGTTGACTTTGACCGATCTTGATACAAGTAAATATTCTTTAAGGTGGCTTGAATGCAGGGGGCCTTACAGCATAGACATGTATAAAATTGCAAAGTGAAAGCTTTACCCTTAAAAATGTGGAGCTAACTGTGCCCAGTAAACAACATTTATTTTCCCATTTTCACAACACACTTCAGCCAACTATAAATTCCTTACCAGGATTCTGGCATAAAATTACACTCACTGGGTCAAAAATCATCATTTTGAGAATACAGGGAGTATTCATTTAGTGACCACAATTAGGATCGGCAACTTGGTCCTTAAGTGCAGTGTTTGCTAAATGAAACCACAACTGTATTTATTTCAGCTTTCCTTTGCTTTACAGACCTATGAAGTTTATAAGTACAAGGATTGCTTGTAAAGTTATTTTTCCATCATAGTTATAATGGCAAATTGTCACTGTATGACAGTGTTTCTCAAACTTGGCAAGTTTAAGAGATGGACCTCAACTCCCATAATTCCTGAGAGGGAATGTTGGCTCGGGAATTCTGGGAGTTGAAGTCCACATGCCTTAAAGTTGCCAAAGTTGAGAGACGCTGCTGTATGAAACAGTCGCTAAATGAGGATCACCTGGGCAGAGTCCCCGCAAACTTGCTTCAGAAAATAAGAATTATCCCAGGAGCCCTTGGACAGGCAAATAGTCCCATTTATCAGGCAGATGTAAAGTTTGTTCACTTTGGCAGCCTGCATCAATTTGTGTTTTGATGGGTATAGTCTATGCTGTCATGATTTCACGAGTGGAATAATAGATCGGCTTCCTTTTTTTAGCTGCTCTTTCTCTCCATCTCTTTTTTTTTGGAGGTTTAGGTATGCAAAACAGGGCAACTGAAAGAGTTTGTTTTTCCAAAAGAGAAATTAAGTTAGGACAGCTTCTATGTGGAACTGAGTCTAACCCTGGGATCTGCTGACTGGATCAACTGATTTCTCTTGTGTTCCCACGACTGATGAACCATCTCCCCGCTGGCATGTACTGAATTGTGCAAATGGCAATTTAGTGGGACTTACTTCTGAGCAAACAGAGGCTAAATTCACAGTGGATTTAACTTGGCTATTGATTTAACCCGTTTTGCACACAACACCGGACATAAACCAACTTTATTCGGGAAGAATAAAAAAAATCCAGCCATCTCATTCACCATAACTTAATATGATTTTGATCTAATTACACACTTGTGTAAAATGAGCATAATCTGCAGAATATATTTTTTTAAAGAATAGCTCCTCCCCCACTTACCACAGTGGCGTTCACACTTCACTCTGCCTAAGAGAGGGGAAAAAAAGATTTCAGTAACTGACCACCCTGAGGCTGGCCATCCAATCACTGTGCACTCCCTTGCAGAACTACCTCAGAAGTAAATCCCACCGCAGCTTTTAAAGTCTTTGGATAAGTAACCAAGGAGCCCTTCAACGGAGAGAAGATCCATTATGTTCAGTTGCATTTTTCTCGAGTTATTTTCAATAAGATTTACCTTGGAAGAGGCATTCTCATCAGCTGCCACATCAAAAGAGATTTTCATGTTTGAAGAATTATTACCAGTTGCCCTAGTAATGGAAACATACCCACGGGGTGGCATCTTAGGAGGACCAGACCAGCAACCCAACTTGGAAGATTTGACTGAGCTGGCATTAGAAGAGGCATCTCTACGGTCCATATTAGAATGGGCATTGCCCTAGAAGAGGCATTCTCATCAGCTACTAATTCAAAACATATCAAGGAAAGCTCACTTTTAATTATGGCGTTCCGTAGCATTTTGACTTGTTCTTCAAAAATAGATGTCAGGTTTTTGGGAAGAACACCTGGGGGAACCAACCAACAGGTCAGAAATATGAGAATGAATGGGGCTACAACTTTGCATGAATACAAAAGCAAACCAACTAACCAACTTTATTGTCAACTGCATTCCAGTGCATGCATGTTTGAGAACAGCTCGGCTGAAATTTAGAAAGATTTAATAAATATGGAGAATATATCCAGATCATTGAGTTCTCAACTCTCCCAGAATCTGGACAATTCAGCAACCGGATTTATTATGATTTGTTTTGCCTTAGCATAATGCTTGAACCTATACAATTTTTCCCATCTATTCTTTTTTAAGCATTGCAGTTCCTTTATCAGTTCTGTTCTGATCCTGGGAACTGTGGCATGTTGATTCAATTACTTTACAGGACAGAAAAAACACCCAAACTCTCTTTACACGTTCAGATTATGAGATAGCACACCTTGAGGATTTTGAGATTTGTTTTCCTATTTGAATTTAATAGTAATATTGTGGTTAATTTGGATTCCCAGGCTAGAAAACAGGAGACTCTGAGTTCTAGTCCTGCCTTAGACATGAAGCCCACTGGGTGACCTTTGGCCAGTCACTCTCTCTCAGCCCTAAGAAGGAGACAATGGCAAACCACTTCTGAAATATTGCCAAGAAAACTGCAGGGACTGGTTGAGGCAGTGATCAGGAGTCAACATGGACTCAACCCCATGGCCTGAACTTTCACAAGATGCTAGCTTGGGGTTCTGTGTGTCTTGCAAATCCAGGGAGACAAGAAGAAAACAGAATTTGAGCTTAAAGTTAATATTGTGCACAGATAGGAAGGAAGCAGGTGAGTGGGCAGAGACTGCAAAGGTATTGTACTAAGCCAAGTAAAAGCAGTTGCATGTACCTTATGACTAAATGTAGCAAAAATAATTCACAAGGAAGCAAATATAATTATGAATGCATCAATCTATATATATTTACCAGGCATGTGCGTGCTGTTTTTGAACAATCTGTCAAGTTTTCCATACACGTTGGTTGCTATAACCTGCAGCTCCTCCATTGCTGGAGGGCAGAAGAAAGCAAGAGAGAGAAATGTAAATATCCAACCCATCTCCATCTATATTTTCTTAGGAGAATATCAGAAGTCAAGTCAGATATTGTGGCAATATACTAATTATTATTTTGAAACTGTCCTTCAAATTTTGGGAACTAAACACAATAGTTCACAAGCTGAACTGTTGCTCTATTGAACAGAATGCTGATCATTTCCACAGGCAGCATTACATTCCAGATTTGAAAATAGCCTCAGACCTTGAACTGTTAACACTGCTTAGAACACCCCACTCCCATGTCCTAAGCTGATCAATTGTATCTTAAGCAGCTTGCAACAAGCAGAAATCCAACTGGAGAAGCCTTCTTTTTGACTAGGCTACCATATAGGAGAGAGAGATCCAGTGACTCATAAGAGAAAGAAAGGACCAAATAATCTGTCGCTATGAGCCAGAACGAGTTGGCAACCCCAAGTCTATGTTGGTTTAGAGGATCTCAGGCTGAGCTTTGCCTAAAGCTCAGAAGAAAAGGCTCTACGGATAGGCCCTGCCTGGGAGACAACTCACGGATCTCAGGGGCGACCCCAAGGTGCAAGCCCTGAAGAGTATCTTGAACCCAGCCCCTCAGTCTTCGACCTGCCGCTGGCACATCCCCAAGCCCCCAGGACTTGCGGCTCAAGTGTGAGACGTAAGAGTCAATGTGGTTGGCAAAATTGGGGTCGCATTGCAAGCAAGCCAGAGAAGGGCGAGGCTCAAGAAGCAGAACCATTGTCAAGGCCACACACAGGCTTTCACAACCCATTCTCAGTTTGTGTTCCTTATTTCAGAACATGACATCTCCAGACCACACAATGGGGCCCCTGGTGGGGCATTCCGCTTCCATAGAATTCTCCAGGACAGATGCAGCTGTTCCAGAACACCTGAGCCCATTCTGGTGTCCTTCAAGAACCTTGGACTTCACCTCCCAGGATTCCCAACATGACGGCAGGCGGGAATTTTGGGAGCAGAAGATCAGTGCCATTGGAGACCACCAGACTGTCCAAGAGCCCTTAGATAAATGTTTCCCAAACCTGGCAATTTTGAGATGTATGGACTCCAGTTCCTAGAATTCCCCAGCCAGCGTGCTAAAGTTGCCGTAGGTGTTTCAATAAGGGGGTGGTGCTCATCATTGTTTCCTGGCCAAAGAGCTTCTGTGGGCATGTGGCTGGCATGACTAGATGCCAGGGCACACAGAGCACTGTTACCTTCCCATCGCATGCTTTCGAACTGCTGGGTAGGCAGGAGCTGGAGCAAGTAACGGGAACTTGCCCCATTATGTGGTACCTGGATTTTAAACTTGGGCTGCCGACCTTCCAGCCAACAAGCCCAGCATCTTAACCACTAAGGCACTACATCTCCTGTTTCAACAACACAGAGCACTAAACTCTGGACAGGTACAATTTTCTTGTCTGCACAATGGCAACGTGATTTGGTGGGAAGCTTTCACTATCCCCCGTCATGGTCAGATCGCACCTGGTAGAAGATGTTGTGTAGGTGGTATGTTTCCTTTTTCTGGTGTTCCAGGTTACTGCAGTACATTTGTGCTCATCTGAATAATGTTCTTACACAGCTCCTGGTGGGAGGTTGAGTTGTTACTGTGGTAGTGGGGAACTTGGTTAGTATGGGTCATTTTTGATAGACTTGTATTTCTAATTTGTCATTTCCTCTGCTGATGGGAATATCCAGAAGGGTATTGTTGTTTTCTTCTTCCGTGAACTGTATTTATTCCCTTGAAGATGTTGTTGGTTTTGTCTTCTCTATTTGTGTAGATGACACAAAGATGCCATCTATGTACCAGATGCATACTTTGGGTTGTATGCGTGAGAGTGCTATTTATTTTTATCTCATCTTTATTATTTTTATAAATAACCCAAAGTGGCAAAATTATTCCTCCCTCCTCCTATTTCTCCCAGAACAACCACCCTGTGACATGGGTTGGGCTGAGAGAGAGGGACTGTCCCAAAGTCACCCAGCCGGGTGAGTCTCACATCCAAGGGGAGACTAGAACTTGCAGTCTCTTGATTTCTAGCTTGGCACCTTCACCACTAGACCAAACTGGCTCTGGTTTCTAGATGCTGCATTATGGTCTCTGCGATGAGTCCTGAGAGTGGTGATCCCGTGGATGTTCTTCTGATTTGTTGGCATATTTGTTCATCAACCTGCAAGTAAGTAGTGAGGCAGAGGTTGATGAGGTCACTGATTCTGGGTATTTCAATCTTAGTGTGTTCGATGTGTGTTGTATAGTGCCACTGTCCTGAATTCTTTCACTAGTCCAGATCTGTGTACATCAAGAGTGATGAGACATCGAATGAAGTCGTAATTTCACCTTCCATTTCTAGCCTTTTATCTTTTGCAGGCGCTGTCTCGGGATGCTGATAGAATAAATATTCGCTCCCTTTCGGTCTTTTTTTTTGGCTTTGGCTGCGTTCGTACGCTGGGCTCCCTCGAAATGTAATCGGCGACTCAGTCGAAGGGGTCATTTAATCTGCGGGTTTTTAACCGGGATGCTTTCCTTTCCTCCTTCGCTGCACCGGCTGGGAAGAAAAAAACCAGGAAAGAGCCAAGCAGGGCCTGAACCGAGAAGCAAAACAGAAATCCAGCCCAAAAAACCCTGAGCCCCTCGATCGCCTCCGTCCACGTGGAGAGGCCGCGCACGGCGATCGAAACAAACTTTGCTTTTCCAGCGGAGCATTTCCGGGAAAGAAACTCTCCTCCACCTCCGGCGCAAGACACGCGTCTCCCCCTGGGAGGGAAGGAAGCGTACTGACGATAAGGAGAGGCGGAAGGGGTGGCGCTTGGTTCAAATCTCGCTTGGTGGGCGGACGCCGTTCCGAGCGCCGGGGAAGGAGGCTGATTTTCCGCGCGTCGGGACGGGTCGTCGAGACCGAGCCAGGTACGGATGCACGCGGGGAGGTGCGCGCGTCGCCGTCCCTTTCTCGGCTCGCTCCTCTTTCTTCCTTTGCCGGTTCGCGTCGCTTTTCTCTTTTTAACCGGACGTTCCGCAGCCGACTCCCTTCGCCGCGCTGTCGCAATGCAAAGCGGCGCCTCGCACCGCCGGGTTTCCGGCGTCTCGTGTCTCCGTGATTCCCCCTCGCCCGCGGGGTGAGTAAAGGCACGGCAGAGGAGCGAGGGCTCCAAGTGCCCCTTGAGCGGAAGGGCGCAAAGAAGAGCCAGCGGGACTCTCGCGTCCGAGGGTGCTCTTGTCGCCGCTCCTTCGGGAGGTGGACCGGGAAAGCCGGCCCGACCTTGGATTTCGCAACTCGGGATCGCCAGGAAAGTTGCGCACCCGGGCTCGTGCCGCGGAGCAGCTGCGACTCTCCGCGATGCGGGGGTGGGGTGTGTTTTCTTCCTTTTTGTGAAAAACGGCGATCCTTCTGACGTTTCTCGACCTCGGCAACTTTACGATGCGTGGACTTCATCCCCCAGATTTTCCCAGCCGGCCATGGCTTTTTTTCAACTTTTCCGTGGCTTTTTGCCTTTCTGTTCACGATCCCTGCCCTGACGAGCAGCGTTGGCAAAATGATCTTGACTGCGGCTCGAAACGCAGACCGTAGAAGCATTTCTGCTTTCAGGGTGCTCAAGGCTTTGCCCAAACTCTGGTTTGGAGGTGCTGAAAGCGTGGCCCTGGGACCCCTGGAGTTCCCTGAGACCTGCTCAGGGATCCACGAAATCAGTGATTCCCATCCTACAATCATGAGAAGCAGCGGTGGCAGCGGCTGTGTCGATTTTAATTTTTAACACGGTAGATATTGATAAATACAGCGCATGCCGATAAAAGCTCTTTTGGGTTCTTCCGTGATTTTCAAAAATGGGGAGAAGGCCTGAGAGGAGAAGAATGGATAAGGCTGGATAAGACCATCGTTCCCCCCTTCTCAAATGTAATGAATGGTAAATCTGAGAGCCTTGAAGTCCCAACCTGGTGGTTTTGCATTCTTGTCAGCCAGCCGAGATGGTGGGGGATGATGTGAGTTGTAGTTTAAAAAAAATCTGGAGGACAGCAAGCTTATGAATGTTGCTGAATAGGTTTCCAGATTTTTCTGGAGTTGGAACTGTATTGGGAATAGTATTGGGAGAGAGACTTGTAGGAGCTCAAAGTTCAGTACATTTGAATGGATTCTCCTGCCTTCCGGGTTGCTGGGATTTACATAAACAAAAAGTAGGTTAACAAATATTTCTTGCTTTCTTGTGATCACAACAAAGTTTAAAAAACAGGCATCTGGACTGGATTTTTTTCTCTCTTGTGATCACTGATATACCCACTGTATTGACATGGGCTGCTAGGTCCAGGCTGCAAAAATCTAGACAACCATAGTATTTTTTTGAGTTTTGTAACTCAGAACTAATATCTCTGACTTAATGCAATCTTCCCACAACCTCTTAAAACATTGTGTATTGATCTGCCAACGATCCAACCGCATTTTAGCCTATTGTTACATGATGTTTTAATTTAGTAAATATATATTTAAAAGTCTGCTCATGTTTACCTCAATGCTTTTTAATGTGTTCCTCGGAAGTGCTAGCTTTGGAGTTTTGGCACACCTATTTTGTGAATCTTGAAGATGAATTAGGGTTATCAGAAAATTCACAGCAGAAGTTTAGGCTGTCTAAGATTGCAGGCTAAACTCCTTGTATTCTATAAAAGGAGAGTAGAATCTGACCAAACCAACATCCTGTTGGAAATATAATTTCTGAAATGATGGAAGAAATAAGATTCTCTGAAAACCCTGGCTTGAGTTCCACGTAGAAACATACAAAGAATTTCCTGTAGCTGGAAACTCATCTTGAAAATGTGATAATTTAAAAGAACTGTGAATAATCAGATTTATAGATTCTTAGTTTTATTTTTAATAACAAGATCTGATTTTGTATGCTGGAAGGGGAAATTCCCAAAGATTTTCCACTCTTGGGATGACTGATACCTACATCTGCTTGTTTAGAAACAGATATTAAAATACTTTGTACTTCTTTTTTCTCCAACAAAGGATAAGGAGGAAATCCAACTGAGGAAGCAGTGTTCAAATAATTGTGAAAGGCATAAACCATAGTTTACAACCCTATTAGTTGGATTCACAAAAAAAAATCAGTCATAGTCAAGCCCCATTTGGGATAATGTGGTTGAAATCCAATGAAAGTTTAAGACTAGGTGATTTATTTATTTATCTAACTTGCTACAAGCAACTCTGGGTGGCTCACAATGATGCAAGAATATGCTTGTCCAGACTTGAGTTAGTTCTCCAAATTCTGCAAAATAAGAACAGTCTATTGAAATCAAAAATTAATTTCTCAAGATTTCACTTTTATGGCCAAGTCTCAAAACAGATCTATTGTCATGAAGTGGTCTGGGATCCAATCCAATCCAGAGATTAGTCTTGAGTTTGGCAGGAGGTGTAAACTATGTAGTAGACAAAAGTCAGGTTTACCTAACACACTGGCTTGTAGTTATCATAACCAAGGCTTACTTAAGTTTCTTGATAAAGCTCAATGGTAGACTAATAGCGCAGACTGGATTGCATAGTTTAGTACAGGTAGTCCTCAACTTACAATCACAATTGGGACTGGAACCTCTATCACAATGCAGTTAAGTGTTTCATTCCTGATTTTACAACCTTTTTTGCCATGGTTGTTAAGCAAATCACTGCAATCATTAAGTAAATCATATAGTTAAATTAATCTGGCTTCCCCCATTACTTTGCTTGTTGGAATCCTCTGGGAAGGTCACAGATAGTGATCATATAACCCCAGGATGCTACAACCATCATAAATACAAGCTGGTTGTCAAATGCCCACATTTTGATCAAATGCCAGGATGCTGCTACAATGGTTGTAAGTATGAAGACTGGTTAAGTCACTTTTTTCAGTGTTGTCATAAATTTGAGTGGTCATTAAGAAAATGGTCATAAGTGAAGGACTACCTATAGTGTAAAACATGGTTGGTTAATTAACAGGTCATGTGAGCCAAAGGATATAGGTCTAGGGATCATGATCTGCATGTAACTCACATGCAATGGTGCCTAACTGGTTGTAGATTGGTCTTTTGCACTGGAAGTGATTAAACCTCCTTTCAAGCCCAGATGGAGTGAAACAATCTAGAAAGTAACACAAGGCTATGAGAAAGAGTAACTGCTCATTCTTTGTCCCTCTCTCATCTGAGAATTCACCCAGAGAAGTCATGAGAATTGACTGCAGTGTAATTTTTTTTTAATTATTCATGTGAATAAGCGACGATCAATGACCGAAAATGTATTATGCAGCTGTTTGGCAGTGGAACAGATTGCCTTGGGTGGTACTAAACTCAGCTTAAACTGAGATAGGTCAGCTACCTCTCAGATATGTGATTGATAGGAGGTTAGCCCTGATGACCTTGGAGGTCCCTTCCAGCTCCGTCACTCCTGTTGGCCTTTAACTTACAGAATAAGATCAGAAGGGTGAACTGGCTCTTCTCCATGATTCTTGACCTCCCCCTTTAACCTTGCTGCTGTTTTGGGGTCCTGCCTGCTAAAGGCCACCACATCCTGTTCTTTGAGAAAATGTAGATGGCAGAGGATGTTGCCCTTCCCCGTAAATAAGATGGCTGGGCTTTTAATCTTTTATTCTCCTTTTCAGTAGAGCGTGGCTTTCGCTGTCAGGAGGAAACAATGCACTTCAGGGGCATTACTCATTGAGGTTTTGCATCCGTTCAAATCAACCAAATTGAGGAACTTTGAGTTTGGGGGTTAGGAGGAAAAACACTTCGACCGTCTTCCTCCGCTGTTTCTAAACATCTTAGTCTTTGCTGTCTGTCGCCGTTTTGAATGCATTTTTGTGAACCCTCGATTGCTTTGCCCGCTTATCATCCTTGTAGATCAGTGTTTCTCTCAACCTTCGCCGCTTTAAGCTGGGTGGACTTCACCTCCCGAATTCCCCAGCCAGCATGGGAATGGCTTTGTTATTGATCAAGCTTCATTCCCGCTGTGGAGCATGGCTGGAATGCAAGGATAAAAATCCACTTTTTTACAGGACCACCTGTTTTGATGTCTTGACTGCTGGCAGCTTCCTGGATAAGTAAATGCCATTTTCTTAGCAACTTTTTCGGAAGTGGTTTGTCAATGCCATCTTCCTTGGGCTAAGAGAGAGAGAAACTGGCCAAAGCCACCCACTTGGCTTCTCTGCCTAAAGCAGGATTAGAACTCACGGACTTCTGACTTCAAGTCCAGCCCCTTTAACCAACAGACCAATGTTTCTCAGCCTTGGCGACTTTAAAATGCATCAATTTCAACTCCCTGAATGCCCCAGCTGGCTCGGGAATTTTGGGAGCTGACGTCCACGCATCTTAAAGTTCCCAGGGTTGAAAAACATTCATTAGGTCCATCTGGCTCTCAGGAACACCGACAGTACGGCCTTTTTGTTCTGACATGTGTTAACCATCTGATTGTTTCTGGAACGTGTTTTTTAGTTTTTGTTGGTAAAATGCTCTGCATCTTGCAATTATTGCGTTTGCACCTGCTTTTTATTTCTCAATTTCTGAAATTTTTCGTGGCGCCGGTTTTCTCTTGTCTAAAATAACCCTCAATAATTCTGTAGCATCCAGAGAACCACAGATGCTGGGCTGCTTAGAAACATAGTCGACGTATAAATTTGTTGTCTGGTTAGCAGCTCGAGATAAATGCTGCTGTCTCTATTTAAGATGGGATGAGTTCCTTCCTGAGCTTCTCATT
>JANHZU010003047.1:0-10725 GCA_032468055.1 Acrochordus granulatus | reverse complement strand
ATATTTTGTGCCGTGGTTGATAAAGCAAATCTGGCTTTCCCCATTGATTTTTGTTTGTTGGAAACCGGCTGGGAAGGTCACAAATGGTGATCACATGAACCTGGGATGCTGCAACCATTGTAAATACATGGTGATTGCCAAGTGCCCAAGTTCTGATCACTTGACCATGGGGATGCTGCAATGGTTGTAAGTGTGATCATTCCTAAATGACTGTTTTCAGCACTGCCGAAACTTCGAATGGTTTCTAAATGAATAGTTAAAAGTTGAGAAACACCTGTAATCACTGAACTCTGCTTTTATGCTATGGTAGTTAGGTAGTTATTGGTACATAGTGGCGCAAGTGGTTAAGATGCTGGGCTCGTTGGTCAGTTGGTTGGAGGCTAACAGAAGGTGAGCTCCTCTTGTCTGCCTAGCACCTGCCAACCGAGCATTTGGAGAGCATGTAAAATACAGGTAGATAAATAGGAACTCCCTAAATTGGTGGGAAAGTAACAGTGTTCCATGTGTCTCAGCGTATTGTTATGCCGGCCACAGGACCATGGAAGTGTCTTTGGACAACACCAGCTCTTCGACTATGAAACGGAGATGAGCATCATCCCCTAGAGTCAGCCACAACTGGCAGGGAAGAGCTTTACCTTTAGTTAGCTTAAAGAAGTGGTAGATACATGGGCTTTGTAGTATATTCAAAAAGGTGAAGATGATCATGGCCGGAATGTGTGATTGAAACTCCACCTGGTTTTTAGCTGTGTGACTGAGGACACCCCGGGGAAGGCTGAACGAATGCACTGGGTTGAGCCTACATAAGAACTCTTTTTAAGTTATCAAAAAAATGAGAATACAAAATGATGGACCGATACCTCAACGGGCAGGGAACTCAACTCTTAAGGAACTTAAGATTCCCGAAGACAAATATCGGTTGAACATCAGGAGAAATTTCTGAACTGTGAAAGCAGTTCAAGAATGGAGCCGGCCACTGACATAAAGAAAGGAGTCTGCATTTTGGCGAAGTGCTGATTCCATTATCTGGCTTGGTGCAGATAAAAATGTTCTGGGCCAGAAGGTTTTTTTTCTTTAACGCTCAGAATCTTGAGAGGACTAAATTTGATGAGATTTTTGATTAATCCTGAGATTAAAGACTTCAGTTCAAGAGCGGAAAAGAGGGGGAAATGCCCAGTCATCCAGAATCGGGCAGCATACAAACGTCATAAAATTAAATTTCAAACCAGAATGCAGATAACTGGGTTTCAGACAAGATGAGGTCCCCTGCAAAACTTTGTAAGCAGCCATCCCACCCCTCTTCATTCCACCCCCAGCCTTTGAACTCCATGCTGGACGTTGATGGGGAGTTGCTCTGAAATCCAGTTCTCCTTTCTTTGTCTTCTCTATACCTGCCTTCGCACTTAGCTCTGTCTTGCTTAGTTGTAGTCTGTTGATTAAGCCACAATCAGCAAAGTTCTCACACAAAAGCAGGTTAGTGTTCAGAGCACTGTTGTAAACTCAGCTTACAGCTCAGTTACGTCTTAAATTTTAATGGCCTACTTTGGATGACAAAAATCTTATGGTAGCTTTTCCTAATTCTTTTCCACCCCTTCTGGGAGCAGGAAAGGGAGACTCCAGTTTTTGGGATATGAAACTTCCATAGTTAATACTAGCCTAGTCCCCTAAATTGTCTGTCATCTTTCCTGCCGTGGGTACGATAAATTGGTTAAATAAACCAATGTGGGAATTATTGATGAATGAATGAAGATGTATTGCTTGCTGTGGTCTTCTGCAGGTACTCCATTTCCTAGGAACTTCCTCCAAGTTGTGAAAAAGATCCTCTCCCGCCTCTTCCGCGTTTTTGTCCATGTCTATATCCACCACTTTGATCGTATTGCCCAGATGGGCTCGGAAGCCCATGTGAATACATGCTACAAGCACTTCTACTATTTTGTAAAAGAGTTCAACCTCATAGACAACAAGGAGTTGGAGCCTCTGGTGAGTGAAGGATTGGGATTGCTTTTGCTGAGATCCCATCTTGGGAGCCCTGGTTCAGATACTCGGATGGGAGGCATTTTGTGGGACGGGGGGGGTTCCCCTCCTGAGTCACCCAAAGTCTTGCACAATTTCAGCACTTTGGTCCCCAAATCTTACCCCAGAAACAGGAATTTTACAACCTCTGAAGATTTTGGTGTTTTTAAGAAAAAATGCATTTCTATTTAGTGGAAAGGCACAGAATTAATAAGGGCATGCTATTGCTGATCCTTAAAAAATACAGAGGTATTCCCTGGGCACCACACCCTTGACCCACCAGCCTTGGCCAGGGTGTTTGGCCTGTCTTTAAACCAGTACCAGTAAGGTCCTTCCCATGTCAGTGCAGAAGACATCTAGCCACGCATCTGATTTCCAGGAGGGTGCTGCCAATAACTTCTTCCTAGCCTTTCTGAGGAAAGGAAGGGAATGAGAGTGGATGGTTGTTGAACCCAGCGTTTGGATTTTGGAGATAACCTTCTCACTATAGAATTTTCTTTGAAAGTTGTGAAAGACTCATCTGTTACGAGACAAGCCTACTGGCTGAGTTAAAAAATACACGTAGTCCTTGACTTACGACCACACTTGGGGCCGGAACTTTCATTGCTAAGCGATATGGCTGTTAAGTGAGTTACACCCAATTATACAACCTTTTTGCGATCAGTCATAAAGCGAATCTGGATTCCTCTTTGTCTTTGCTTGTTGAAAATCCCTTGGGAAGGTTGCAAATGGGAATCATCGGACCCCAGGATGCTGCAACCGTCATAAATGCATGCTGGTTGCCAAGTGCCTGAAATCGCAATCAGATGGGGATACTGGGACAGTTGTAAGAGTAAGGACCACAGATGTCATTTCTTTTGGCATTGTTGTACCTTGGGTCGCTAACCAGTGGTTGTAAACTGAGGACTATCTGTATATTTAGAATTAGGTTACTTCTACATATGGTAGTTCCATTTAGCTCTCACGATACAAGGACTGTACCGGTCTTGGACGTGAGAAAGCGTCCTTCTGCCATCTTACGGACCTAACCATCTGGTCTTCAGAAGTAGAGGAGAGAAGCCCAGTCACTCCAATGTTTTATTTTTTTCTATTTTATTAACATATTTAAATAGCTGCCCATCTCCGTGTGGCGCACAATAAAACAAATAATAAAAATACCTCTTAAATAACGATTAAAAGCAAGGGAGGCATGGACATAAATAAGACCGTGTTTTAGAGAGTATTTTAAACAAAGAGCATCAAAAGAATATT
The DNA here is from genome assembly GCA_032468055.1 of Acrochordus granulatus. Classification (NCBI taxonomy): domain Eukaryota; kingdom Metazoa; phylum Chordata; class Lepidosauria; order Squamata; family Acrochordidae; genus Acrochordus; species Acrochordus granulatus. The sequence continues at coordinate 7,464 of JANHZU010003047.1, read as the reverse complement.
TGATAATCTGTGAAGGTTATTCCCTATCAGTTTCCTGATGCATAAAACACACGCTCGCATCTTCAGTTTTTCACTTATTTGTTGGGATCAGATGATTATTTAAAAAGATTGTACACGTGTGAACAGCTCTGCAGGAGGAAAAGAGAAACAAGGAAGGAAAGGGACGCCCGCCCAGGTGCTTTCCATCCTTGACTGGACAAGCCCTTCACGAGTTTTACAGCTGACGGGGTGGAATAAATGACGCCGCGCTATTGAGACTTATTTATTCAGAAAGTGTACACGGCCTCCTGTCTGATGTACATAAATAACTCTGGGTGGCTAACAGAAGCCAGCGAGTAAATAACGTGATAAAATCTCTCCGGAGAAACCCAGAACCAGAATGAAAGTAATCATGCAGGATGGAAGGCACTATTTAAAAACCAGTGTTAGCAACTTGGCTCGAGTTCTGGGAGTGGAAGTCCCCACGTCGTAAAATGGCTAAACACTGATAACAACTGATTAAGGATAAGGACCTTGATAATAATAATAATAATTATAATAATAATACCTTGACACTGATAAGGACCTTGCGAGCCCAACCGGCCGTGGGCTCCCCGAGCATCCCAGCCCAACACCTGGAGAAGAAGCCTCTCCGGAAAGAGGGCCAAGAGGTTCAGAGCGCCGAGGGTCTCGGGAGGGCTGGTAGGGGAGGGTACTCCATGAGAGGAGCCACGAGGGAGAGGGCGCCACGACCCATCGCCTTGGGTCCAGGAGGCGGCGGTGCTTCACGGCAAGGACCTGGAACGCGCCAGTCTGGTAGGATGGGGAGAGACCCTTGGAGGCAGAGGGGCCACCAGTCCTACCTTGCAGGGCTGTACGGGTGATAACCAGCAGCTCGGGCTGCACCTAGAATTGTCCTGGGAGGTGTGACCAGCGAGGTGGGAAGGGGGCTGATGACAAAACGGGAGGAAATGCACATTTAACCGTGGAGCTGGGGAGGGGGTGTTCCCCCCTTGGAAGCCAGCAGCGTTTGCGGCTGAGACGGAAAAGGACAAAAACGGCTCGCGACCCTATTCTGAGCTGCGCTGGGTGCCCCAACCGCTTCCCCACTTTGGGCCACCCTCCCCAACGGAGAATGGGCTGCTTGAAACATAAAAAAGTGTCCCGAGCGTAATTCAAGCTTGCAGGGCCGCTTCCGTTATTCCCATCGGCTCTCTCTAACTTGGTTTGCTTCTCTTGAGTTGCCATTCGCACGTTTTTTCAAAACACTGTATTCATTTTGAGGTCGCGTGGTATGCACAACGCTTCGTATGTATATCTCCTCGAAGTACAGCTAGTCCTCGAGTTAACAGCCATAACGGAACCTGCTCGGCATGGTTGTCACTCGTGACAATTGTAAATCAGGTCGTCCGTGTAACCAACCTGATTTCACCTCCTTTTTTGCGACGGTCGTTGAGCAAACACTTCACTGTTTAGCAAACCAGCGATGATAAGTAAATGCTGGTTTTTGGCAAAGTTTGTAAAACATGGTCACGTGACCGCCGGACTCTGCAGATGCTGAAAGCGCATCCTGGCTACCAAGTGCCCAAAGTGCAGTCACATGACTGTGGTGCGGGGTGGCCGTTGGAACTTCGAATCTGGGTCATAAATAGCCTCCAGGGAGGCCCGTCATAACTTAGGATGGTCTTTAAGCAGCCAGTCATAAGTCGAGGACTATGTGTAGTTTGGTATAATAAAATATTTATTGGGAAAAATGTGATTTCTACAGTTACATTTCAGTGTCCTCTCTTTGACAGAAGGACATGACGTCACGGATGTGCCACTGACATCTTGGAAACTTGCCTGCCACCTTTCAGGCCGATCCTGTCGGAGCACTTGGCTCTGGACTGAGGACCATTCTTGCCCATCAAAGAAGATCTTGCAATCTGGAGGGAGTTCCCATTTTATACATCTTTTTTTTTTTTTTGTAAAAAAGCTCTCCCAAGCTCTCGTAATGAAATTTTTGTAAAATCATTCTGATTGTGGGATGACCGAAGCATGTATGTTTCTTTAAGAAAGGGGGAAAAATGTGGTTAAATGTAATGCACCCTTTAGGTCTCCACGTCTTTCTTCTCCCGTCATGTGGCATGGGGGGAGATTTGGTATTGAGCTCTCTTGCCAAAATCACCTGCGTTTCAGAACACAGCACCTCTTGGATCCCGCAGTCGGCCAGCTTAAATGAGGAAAAATCCACTGACACCCGTGTAAGTAAGTTAGGACTCTGGTTAGGCCATTAGTTGGAATCACCGTATTGCAAAAAATAAAGTTGTTTTAGCACTTCTGCCGCTGGAGATCTCCTCACTTGGAATATGTACGTAGCGGTTCTGTTTCTGCCCCCCAGGAGATGAACCCAAATTATCTTGTGGCAATTTAACCTTTCTCTTTCGGATCATGCACAGTGAGTCAAAACATGCTTGGAACTTGCGCTACATGGATTCCAACTTCCTCCCACAATTTACAGGTAGTCTTTGACTTACCACAACTGGGACCAGAACTTCTGTCAGTAAGCAGTGCAGTTGTTAAGTGAGTCGTGCCTGTGTTTACAGTTTTTGGGTCATGGTCGTTAAGCGAATCTGGCTTCCCCATTGGCTTGGCTTGGCTTGGCTTGTCAGAAGGCAAAGATTGTAAATGATGATCATGGGACTCTGCAACTGTCCTAAATAACTTCCGGTAGCCCAGTGTCTAAAGTTGATCACATGACCATGGGGGTGCTGCATTGGTCATAAGTGTGAGGACCAATTGTGTCACTTTTTTCAGCATTGTTGTAACCTCAGACAGTTGTTAAATAAATGGTCGTAAGTTGAGGACCACCTGTACATGGGAATTTACAGATTTTCTGGCTATTATTTTTTCTACTTGTCCAGGAAATGGAAAGAGCTTGGAAATGATGTGCAATTGCCTCAGTGCAAAACCCTGAAACTCCAGTTTGTATGGTAGGCTCCACCCAACATTTGCTTCAAAGGTCTTCAGTGAAAGAGTCCATTGTATGCCAAGGCATCTCACTGCCCTCTGGAACTTCAGAGTTCTCCTGACTTCATCAAAATCCACTTCTTTGCCATTCCCCCCCACACTCAACTCTGATCATGGATGCCTGCAAGGAGGAGAGAAGCCACAGATGGTACATGTGCTGCAATGTCATGACAAAAATGCATGAGCTAACTTGCATCATCTCGAGACATAATTGTTTGCACAGTGACATGGTGACACGTGATGTTGAGCTTGCCATTGCTTATTACAAACTCTGCTGCCCATGATGTGATCTCCATGCTGTGCACCAAGAGCTCATCTCCATTTGCCTATGTTCAGGCAGCGCACCGATATAGATTTCAGTGTCAGCCTGCTTTCACAGGTGACAACATCTATTGCAGTTTATAAATCACAGCTTATAGCTTGGCATGATGTGAGGATTTAGCTGTGGAAGTTTATTGTGGGGGATGAAACCCAGCCAGCCTGTGTGCTAAGCAAGAAAGCTGACTAAGAAACTTTGCAAGATCATTTTTAACCTAACGCACTAAATCGGGGCTGCATTAAATTAAAATTATAAAGGAGACATGAAATTCTTACTCCTCTCTGTTTGGTGCCGGGGAAACCACACGTGGCCTTCCATGTGTCTCTGGGCTTCACATTGCCAACAGGATTTTGCCAGAGGAGAGCATTGAAGTTGATACAGGGACTTCTGAACTTGCTCGGTGAGGATAGGCTAAAACCTTTTCTCAACTTTGGCAAATTTAAGATGTGTAGACTTCAAGAATTCTCCAACCAGCAGAACCGTATCAGGTGCACACAGACAAACCACACAAAACAGCGCTATTTTCATAACTGTAGAAATTAACATAATACAGGTAGTCCCTGCTTAACAACTGTTTGAAGTTATGACAAACCCTCTCCCCGCAAAAGCTACTCACAACTTGCTTCTGGAGTTCTGATGGCTGCATGCGCGTGCGCCTACACACACCACAATCGTGACTGCCTTTCGGGCACTTGGCAACTGGCCCATCTTTATGGCCGCCGTAAAAAAAGTCATCAAATTGTATTCAGTCACATGAATGACATGATGGAAATTCCAGGCTCCATTACGGTCGTAAGTCGAGGACTACCTGGAATGGGTATAAACTGCAGCTACTAGGATTTTATTTGAATCTACTGATAAGATTTATATAACAGTGAACCTCTGAAAATTGTGGATCCTCAGGGGATGGATTAGATGAGCCTTGTGTTCCCCTCCAATTCCCTCTTCTATGACCCTTTCAGGCTTATTCCTGAGTTAAGAGCTTAGACTTGGAGTCAAGTTTTTAAAGCAACCATAGTTATGTGAGACAGGAACTCAGACCCATCCTGTGCAGGGTATCTACAGTGGTGCTTTAATGTTTGTGAACTCTCTTGAACGTTCAATATTTCTGTACAGATATGGCCTAAAAGGCGATCTGGTTGTCCATCCAAGTTTTAAATTTGAGTATATAACTTGGGATCGTTTCCCTCCATAAATAAAGGATCCGGTGTTTGTCGTTTTTATCTTCTAATGTTTTTTATTAGTTTTAATGATCATAAGCCAACTAGAATGCTTGCTAGGCAAGCAGCGTTGCATACAAGTTGCGCACATAAGTAGAGAGGTAGAGTCTTAATGCTTTTGATCCCTTTGTTTAATGGGCCCTCTTTCTTTATCTTTAGGGTTTGTGCGAAGAACAGAATTAAGTTTTAGGCCACACTTGTGCGGCCGTCCTGAAAATTCGAAAGGGTTCACAAACTTTTCAGCAGCGTGGTACAATCCCCATTTTTTATTCTAAGAAGCTCCACTGCCAAAGCAGGAACTTGGGCTGTTCGTCACGTCCCTCCCCAGGAATACTGTGGCTCGCATGCTAGTACGTCAGCATGTGAACTCGGTTATGGTGGCTTGTGAAGTTTAGACCCACCACCCCGGGTGGACCGAGCCAGTGGGATTACACGTAATCAAGTGGGCACATGGGGTGAGGTTGGCCCCCCACCCTTTTGGCCTTCCGAAAAACCCCGAGGAGCTGGCCACGTGTATTTTATGAGTGGCTTCGCCTTTCTCTTCCATCTCCTCCTCCTTTTGATCTTTTTATCTATCTGTTCTGCTTTGGATATTTCTGTAATCTTTTAAGGCGAGCCGCCCAGGGCCGCTCTTGGCAAGCAGGGCAGCGCATAAATTTAATAAAAGAGTCTCCTCAAATTGCACCGGAGGCGACTGGAATGGGCATTGGGTGTTTCCGTGGGTCTTCCCCCTGGAAAATTTCCCCTCCCGCTCACTTCCCAGACGGAGCGACATCCCGGCAAGGAGGGTCCGGTTTCCCAGAAACGCTTCCGAGCCGCTTGGGCGTGCCAGCAGCGCTTCGTTCTGGAAAGGCAGCGGCTGCAGGACTACCAGGAACGGCTGCTAGGAGGAAGTCCTTTGTAACCACTGGATCAGCAACAGGAAACACTTCAGTCACTTGTTTTTCCAGGGTTATTCCAAATGCATAAATGCTCTTCCGCTGCTCTGATTTTTGGGGGGAGCTGAATGTCTTTCCCGAAGAAGCATCATCATCTCCACTCCTGTGGCTTCCGTTGGCTGGGGAAGGGTTGCATGCTTCAGTACACACAAGACAGTGTATGCGCTGGTTGTATAACGCCGCGTCTGTTCTAAAGACCAAGGTTCAGGTAGTCCTCGACTTCTGACCAGTCACTTAGCGACCATTTGAAGTTGCAATGGGGCCACTTACAACTTGGATTCAAAGTTCCAACGGCTGCTCCTCCCACCCCACAGTCACATGACCACAGGCTGCGCTTACTGCCATTTGCAGCATCCCGCGGTCACATGACCGTGTTTTATGATGGTTTTACCAAAAACGGGCACTTCTGGTTTTTGGCAAGACAGCACTCAAACGAAACATTGGTTTGCTTAACTGTGGCATTCGCTTAATGACCATAGATTCACTTAATGACTACAACAAATTTTGTAAAACTGTTTTCTGACCATTGTGACTTACATCTGCAAAAGACAGGCTCTAAACATTGATTTGCCGAACGGTGGCACTCACTTAACGACCACGGATTCACTTAAAGACTACAACAACAAATATTGTAAAATTGTTTTATGAACATTATGACTTAACAACTGCAAAGGACAGGCTCCATTAGAGTCGTAAATTGAGGGCTCGCCGTATTTACTTGGAATTTGCTGCTTGGTATTCAAGGACCTCCGTGGGAAACTAGCTAAGTTTTTCTGTATCGCTAAACCAGGAGTTGGTTTATCAGATAGGCCCCTGCTTTTGTGCTCCCTGGAACAGCCCAGAGTGAAAAAAGTACTGTTTTTGCCTCTAAGTCAGGAGATTTGAGATGGGGGCAGCGAGAGGAAAAAAGGAGGTGAGCTTTGCCAAAGCTGCTGGAGCATCCCTTTGGTCTCCCAACATCTCCAAATATCTCTCAAAACAGAGGAAACATTCGAACATTGGTCCCACCCGTCTGGTTCTCACCCATGAAGTCCTACATGGGAGAGGTCCAATTAAGTTGCAGAATTGTCCCTCCCCGTTGATGCCTGCCTGTCCATCTCACTGACTCCAACAGAATGGGCTTCGTTCAGATTTCCTGAAATGATCCCATCGGATGGGACACAGGAACAGCGTCTTCTCTGTGGTGGCACCTGCCACAACGATGATCCTGCTACAAAACACTGGGTTATGGCTGGCCTCAATCCTGTTGGCCTTCGGAGAAACAGTTAAACTGTGCTTTTTCCTCCAGTTTTGGGGCTGGGATGATTGAAGATGTGGCCAGCAATTGTTTCCTTCGGAGTTTTATTCCCAGTTGGACATCTTGCTCCTTTCATCCACTGATGCAATTTTGCCCCACGTTTTGGGTTCGCCTTTCAGAGTAACTTGCATTCATTCTCTATGTATATTATAAATACTTTATAAGTATTTCAACAAATACTTGTTACAGAGAGCCAATTTGATGCAGTGGTTGAGAGGCTGGCGTAGAAACCGGGAGGCGGTGAGTTCTAGTCCTACATTAGGGGTGAAAGCTGGCTGGGTGACTTTGGGCCAGTCCCCAGGAGACTGTACATTTTAGTCCCGCCATAGGCATGAGAGCCAGTTGGGTGATTTCAGGCCAATCATTCACCCTCAGCCCAAACCATGCAGGGTTGTTGTTGGGAAAATAGGAGGAGGGGGAAGTATTAGGTATGCTCACCACCTTGAGTAGTAAGTAATAAAGGCGGGATAAAAATCTAACAAACGAACAGGATCCACTTGCAGTCGGGGTCGAAGGCAGCAGGCTGGAAACCAGGAGACCAGACCACGAGTTTTGGCCCTGTCCTATGCACGAAGCCGGCCGGCCAGTCTCTCTCAGCCCGAAGAAGCAGGCAAGGTCAAACTTCCAGAAATCTCACCAGGTCCCCTGCAGGGACCCATCCAGGCAGTTGCTAGGGCTCGAGGGGCCCCCCCCCCCCCCCCC
>JANHZU010003046.1:133136-147450 GCA_032468055.1 Acrochordus granulatus | reverse complement strand
TGTCATATTTGAATCAGGGAATTCCTAATATGCTGCATGCAAGAGCAATTAATCTGGAGAGAAAGCACTGCCAGACTCTGATGTAAAATTATTACAAATTACGTGAGAGCAAAATAATGTAGGAAACATTGTACTATGGCACACACAAATATCCCTTTATATTTTAGCAACATGAAACGCCACACTTTTTCAAGACTGAAATAGTAAACTATCGTGCCCTGTCAGCAAGTTCTGTGTTGGGACTTAACAGTTCAGGAAAGCTACCAACAAGCTTAACAAAAAGATCCACAAGAGAAATCAGGAATCTCAGAATTCATCATCAAGAATCTGATCTTTTCACTACATCTTTAGGAATCAGCCAATGCATGATATCAAGGAACAGGCTGTGAGCAAATGCTCCAAAAAACTCTGCTCACTGAACAAAACTCAAGTGAAGTAGATTAATTAAACAAGGGAACCCTCATGATACAGAGAGTTCAAAAGGGGTTAGGAAGTTAAGTAATATGAAAAAAGCTGAATTGATACTTATAGCTAAGTAAAAATAATAATGGGGGTTAAATTAACAATTTAATATATTTAACCTATGATTAGAAAGAAGGGGAGCAATCGTAGTGATTAAAGATAGACTAGGAAGCAATGGGTACAAACCATCAGAAAATAGAATTATATAGCTTTCAGAATGTTCTAGCTAACAGATTTGGAATGGAACAACTTCCATGGAATGGCTACGAGATGATTTTTTAACCATTTTCTATAATTTCAAAATGATAGAATAATTATAATTTTCATGGTATATCATGATGCAACTTTCTCCTTACTTGTACAAAACTATATTCCATTAATAACAAAATACCCCTAATCAGGGATATCCATAGGGAGGGGGGTTAAAAAAACCAAGATAGCACCCCCAGCCATATGATCAAAACTCATCCTCTTTTAATGTGCAGGCATGGATATAATAGAATATATTAATCTGGATTCCCAAAAGGGATGGATGCATTTCTGAGGAATAAAAGGCAGTTCAGTTTAGATAGTTTGTGGGAAAGAATGAAGTTGAAGACAGCTCCTCCCTAAAAGTTATCTTAAGTTATGCTTAGTGTAGATAGCAGAGTGCTTCAGCTTGGCAAGACTCTGTCTATAGGTATGGAGAAATAAAGAAATCTGCTGGGAAGAATAATCACATGTCTTTCTTGTATTTGAGGGCCTGACACCGGGGCTTTGATCATATGGCTATGACCACCAACTTGAATTTGCTTTTTTGAGCTCCCTGAAAACACCCCTGTCCCTAGTTATGATAGTTTTGTATAAGCATGCCCAGGAAAGAAAAAAAGTTTCTGGATCTGTGTGCTCCCATTTATTTATTTATTTATATACAGTACTTAGGCCCATATTTCAGCTGTAATAGAAATCCTAAGCCATATGGAGCCAATGAAGCAGCTTTTTTTCTGGCACTAGGATTCTTCTAATCAAGACCTATCCTAGTAGCTGTAAGGCTCACTGGTTTTTTGCAGCCCATTGGTGGCATGAAGGCCTCCAGTCCCCCTGTGTATGTATTGAACATTGCTGTAGTACAAAATTATAACACCAAATGAGAAAGGGCAGGGAAAAGACAAAAGAGTTGCCTCAAAAGTGATGTCACTTCAATACCTTCAGCCTCTCCAAAATGAGAAGCTACCATGTCCACTGCAGACCTTAGAAGTTAATTTTTAATAAACAAATGTGGTATGAAGCAAAGACAACTGACAGAACATGACAGAAGACAGTCTGTGCATGCTTATAATGATAGGAATTGCACATATGTTTGTATTAACTCCTGTAGTAGCTTTTGTGAACTGTAATTAATGTTTCCATATTTTCCGACACAAACATGTATTAATTCAAACTTTAAACTTTGTCTCATTAAACTCCTGGCCCTTTCATTATGCAAATAATTTGTAATACTGTGTGATTTTCTATACATAATGATGTAACCTGGACCACTCATCGTAATATGTTTAGTTAACAGAAAGCACTTCTTGGTCTTTCTGTGCACAAACAACCTCTAATTTCAGGATTGCAATGAGAATGGCTCAGTGCTGGATCATTAACAGATGTGTACATAGATTGAGTATGATTTGATTTTGTGCCATTCTGTTTATAATTACAATTTGCCTAGGGAGATTCAGAAAATTATAGGAAGCATGATCAACATATCAGATGGTTCTTTTGGGGTAGTTCACAGAATATAAACAGTCTGAATTCCACCTTAATCTCAGAAGTCAAGAATTGCTGCAAATGAGCCAGGCTCATGATAAACATCTTGAATGTGGGAAATGGTGAAAATTACTTTTCTCCCTCCCACCATCACGGAGCTCTCAGACTTCAGTTTCTTATGTTCTTTCCTGATCCCAGCCTGCTAAATTAGACAGAGGCTTGAAATGAGAGCATTCTGATTGTTAATCATGAAATGTACTATAATCCTTCGCAAAGCAGTGCTAACCTTCTCAATCAACAGCCTTTTCTTACTTAATTACATGATACTCAGCACATCAAAGTGCTGCTGTCAGATTTACATTGGAATTATTTTAAATGTTAGTTCTGTAGTCATGGAGATGATATATATAAAAAGACAAAATGCCAAAGAGCTGAGAAAATGTCAGATTTATGTTACACCCACAGCCTCTAGCTGCCTGGGAGTTCTTTCAGTACCTCTCTATTTTCAATGGAATAAGCAATATTCTGAACACAACTGATTTATTGATCTTCACTTCTAAGCATGCCATGCCAGTCTTAGCTTCTCTTTGAAAATCTTTATAGGTATAAGCTAATTAATCCTCATAACCTCCTTGGTAAAAATAGGGAAATAGCTTCATATATAATGCTGAATATAAAATAATATTCCAGCAGGGCCAACTCCTTAATAGAAGAAATACAAGTGCTTGCCTTCAAGTGTACAATGGGACATAACTTCTGTTGCTTTCCTGATTCATTTTTTTTCTTGAATTCACATTCTCAACAGTAATATGCCCTCATGGCTTGAATCTGTATGCAGACTGAATATTCCCTTCCTTCAGTGTCTGTGTCACATCATCTTCAAGGATGATGTGAATAGGTGCATATTCTAAAATGCAGATTTTTTTTAAATTTTGGTTACTTACTGACTTATTTTCAGGGCATATAGGCAACTTCAATCAACTAACTCTTGATGGTATACAACTTTCCTAAGTTACAATTTGGATTAAAAACAGAGACATACAAAATCAGGATTAACAATAAAAGTATACATCACAAAATGGACATGTTGTATTTAAAAACAAAACAAAAAACAAACAAACCAGATATTAATTTTCAAATGGAGTCATCTTCTGGATGGACAATAACAACTGCCCTGAAATAAACCTCAATAGCTTCACATATTTTATAAAAACCAGGAGAAAGAAGGCCATTTGAATATGGGAGCCTTTCAAGGCATAATTCAGAATACGGGGCATATTTTCTGAGGTGAAAAGAATGAATATGAAATTGCAGCTAGCAGCCCTTCTAAGAAACCTATAAACTTTATTATCATTCCTCCTCTTCATCTATGAAGGTTCTCAGTCATCCAGGTAGAATTGTCTGGAGGTTGAGTCATGGCAACTGGATCTTTTTTCTTGGTCAGATTGAAGAAGCTGTTTGGATAAGCAGCAAAATGTCTGGAACCAAAGAGAAAAGAAGTTGTTATGACTCAATCTCCAGACATTCTTCTTCTTGGTGTTAGAAAAAGTACTGAGACCTGCTCAGAATCTTATTAAGTTTACATATTTAAATATTTTCCATTCCCCTTCCCTCCCAATCTGTAGCTGTCTTCTTATGCTTGTCTACCACTGTCAATGTCAAAAAGTATTCTATAGAAAATAATTTTATTGCACATTTGATTATGTGTTGATATATTGGATACAATCAACTCTAATTCCTTCCAAGTACTTTGGAATGATTAATCCTTATTCTGTTCATTTGCAAGCAAAGGGAAGTTTGGGGAAATGGTATATGCCAAATAGAAATGGCAGCAAGTTAATTCTTAGGATTTTTTTTTTTGGCAAACATGTTTTGAAACCACTTAATATAGACCAAATTCCAAAAACAGAACACTGAAAGGATTATAACATCTTCTTTCAGCTGCTTCCGTCAGGGGTCGCAACAGCAAATCTTTCTCGGCCTTCAACATCTTCCTCAGTCACACCGACCTCCTGCACATCCTCTCTCATAGCGCCCATGTACCTCCTCCTCGGCCTTCTTCTTCTCTTTCTGCCTGATAGCTCCATCCTCAACAATCTCTTCATCCTTCCTCAACACATGCCCAAACCATCTGAGTCTTGCTTCTTGCCAAACCTTCCTACTTGTGCTGTTCCTCTAATATACTCATATCTAATCTTGTGCACATCCAACAAGAATCCCAGCATCTGTAACTCTGACACCTCTGGCTCTACCTCTTGTCTTTTGGTCAGGCCCACTGTCTCCAGGCCATACAGAATTGCTGGTCTCACCGCCATCTTGTAGATCTTCCCTTTCACTCTTGCAGATACCTTTCTATCACAGATCACTCCTGACACTCCGTCCTGCCTGCACTCTCTTCTTCACTTCTTTGTCACATTTCCCATTACTTTGGACAGTCAACCCTAAGTATTTAAAGTCATCCACTTTTACCACCTCTACCCCTTACAACTGCATTCTTCCACCATCCTCTTTCTCATTTATGCACATGTACTCTGTCTTGCTCCTACTGACTTTCATTTCCCTTCTCTCCAGCGTGTACCTCCATTACTCATCATTCATCATTCATCTCAGTGTACTTCCTACTTTCACTGCAGATCACAATGTCATCTGCAAACATCATATTCCAAGGAGACTCCTGTCTGACCTCATTCGTCAACCTGTCCATCACCATTGCAAACAGGAACAGGCTGAGGGCTGATCCTTGATGCAAACCTACCTTCACTTTAAACCAGTCTGTCATTCCTACTGCACACCTCACTGCTGTCACACCATCTTCATACATATCCTGTACCAACCTCACATACTTTTCCACGACTCCAGACTTCTTCATACAGTACCACAGCTCCTCTTTCAGCACTCTATCATATGTTTTCTCCAAATCCACTAACACATAGTGTAGTTCCTTCTGGCCTTCCTTGTACTTCTCTTGCAGCATTCTTAGTGCAAACATTGCATCGGTACTACTCTTTCTTGGCATAAACTGTATTGCTGTTCACTGATCATCACCTCTACTCTCGGCCTAGCTTCTACGACTCTTTCCCACAGCTTCATGATGTGGCTCATCAACTTTATGCCTCTGTATTTATTTATGCCCCCTTATTCATAAAAATCGGGACAACTACACTTCTCCACTCCTCAGGCATTTTCTCACTTTCCAGAATCTTGTTAAACGATCTCATTAGCAGCTCCACTGCCATCTCTCCTAAACAGTTCCATGCCTCTACTGGTATATCATCTGGACCAGCTACCTTTCCATTCTTCATCCTCATCTAACCTCCTCTCTCTCTCACTCTCTTGGTTTGTCAGCACATTTCTGTCTGCTTCTTTTACCACCCTAACTTGCAGCACATCCCTCTCCACTCTATTTCTCTGTCTGACCAGTCGAAACAAGATCTTTTCTCCTTTCTTTGAGTTCAGCTTCTCATACATCTCAAATGCCTTTTCCTTTGCCACTTCTGTCTTCACTTTGTTTCTCATCTCCTTATACTTTTGTCTGCTTTCCTCATTTCTTTTTCTATCCCATTTTTTCTTCGCTTGTCTCTTTCCTCTTATGCTTTCCTGAACTTCTTCATTCCACCACCAAGTCTCTTTGACTCCCTTACTCTTTCCAGAGTAAGGTTTCTTGTCATACCAAGAAACCTCCTAGCTGTCTCCCTCACCACTTCAGCAATCATTGCCCAGTCATCCCACATATTGATATTGTATTGATGCTCAGGATCTGACTCACCTTCTTTCTAAATTTCACACAAAATTCTTCCTCTTTCAGTTTCCAACGTCTGGTTTTTGGTGCAGTCCTCACTCTCTTCCTTCTCCTCACTTCTAAGATCATCTTGCAGACCACCACTCTATGTCGTCTAACCACACACTCTCCTGCCACCACCTTACAGTCTCTGATCTCTTTCAGACTGCATCTCCTCCATAGAATATAGTCCACCTGTGTGTACCTTCCTCTATTCTTATCTGTCACCCTGTGCTCATCCTTCTTCTTAAAATACATTTCCATTCTTTTTGCAAAATCCACCACTATCTGCTCTTCTGCATTTCTCTCCCTGATACCATACCTGTCCATCACCTCCTCATCACCGGTGTTCCTTTCACCAACTTCTCCATTGAACATGCTCCAATCACTACTCTCTCTTCTCTGGGTATGCATACCACCACTTCATCCAGCTTACTCTAAAATTCTTCTTTCTCATCAATCTCACACCCAACTTGTGGGGCATATGCATTGATGACATCTATCACTACCCTTTCAATTTCCAGTTTCACACTCATGATGCTATCGGTTGCTCTCTTCACTTTTAATATGTTCTTGCTAAGCTCTTCCTTTAATATTATTCCTATGCCATTTATCTTTCTGTCCATGCCATGGTAGAACAGCTTGAACCCACCTCCAATGTTCCTCGCCTTACTGCCTTCCACTTAGTCTCTTGGACACACAGTATATCTACCTTTCTCCACTCCATCATATTGACCATTTCTCTACCTTTACCTGTCATAGTACCAACATTTAAAGTTCCTACTTGCACCTCCACACTTCTACCTTTTATCCTCTCCTGTTCTCTCCAGGCACGCCTCCCCCTCTCCTTCTCCTCCTTGTATCCAACAGTAGCACACTTTCCAACGGTATCCTGGTGGTTAACAGTACCTCTGGCGGTCATTGGTAACCTGGGCCTTGACTGGTCTGGTATGAAAATCTGTTTGTTTATTCACATATTTAGTCGGCATAGTTTTACGCCGGATGCCTTTCCTGATGCAACCCTCCCCATTTATCCAGGCTTGGGACTGGTACTAGGGCTATACTGGTTAATCTCAGTGGCTGGGTTATCATGAATATTGTTTATTATTTTTGTTGAGAAGAGGTGCATATTTACTTGATAATATGTTTTGGATTGTGATTTTTAAAATATTTATTATTAAACATTATGTAACTATCCATCTTACACAGTACAAACAACAATAAAGTCATAGAACCAGCCTAAAACTCCTGACGTCCCCAAAACAATGCACTCCTTATATCTCAACTTTACTGGGTTCACACACTACCCTAGTACTTGTAGGAAAAAACAGGTCTTCAAGGCTTTTTGGAAGATCCACCTGTTAGGGGAAATGGCGCTCCAAAGGGGAGGAACCACTATGAAAAAGCTGCATTGTCTAGGTTTTGCTAGATGGCAACCCTCAGAGACAGGTGATTCCATAAATAACCTGGTCCTGTGCCATTCAGGATTTTAAAAGTGATAATCAGTACCTTGTATTGCACCTGGAAATAAATTGAAAGTGAATTTAGCTTGCACAGCAGCGTTGTAACATGGGCACATCTGGGCCCAAAATTGTAAATGTTGCTGTGTTCTGGACCAGATATAATTTCGGCATAATCTTCAAGGGCAACTCCATGTAAAGCATGTTGCAGTTGTTCTGTTTCTCCCTGCCACCCAGAGTGCTCATTTTTGTAACTAATAAAATTCAAAATTATTGTGATAGATTACAGAAAGGAGCTAAAAATAAGATAATGTAATTAAAAAGAGACACATGCATAGTTCTTCACTTAAGAAACAAAAAAACAACAACAAATGTGGAAGTACAAAATAGGAGATAACCTGTCTTGGTCATAATATATGTAAAAATATCTTGCAATAACAGTTGATTGAAAAGTAAGTGTAAGCCAGCAATGTGAGGTGACTGCAAAAAAGACAACAATTTTACTTTTGCATCAAAGTACAAACTTCCAAATCATAGACAGTAATTGTTCTTCTATATTGTATTTCAGCTTGCATGTTGTGTATTGAATTGGTTCTGTTTTGGGCATTATATTTTAAGGACTCAAATTGGAATAGATGCAGAGAAGGGCAGTAAGGGTGGTTACAAGGCTAAATGATAAGTCTTATGAAGAGATATTGAAGCTGAGTATGATTAAACCTGAAAACAATGAGCAGATTGCAGTAGCACTCTTCAGGCACCTAAAAGAATATTACATAGAAGAAAGTCAAGATTGGGTTCCTCTGCTGCAGAGTACAGAAAATGAAATAACTGATTTAAGTTACAGGGAGGCAGAACATTTCTTAACGGAAAGAGCAGTTGCAGCAACCAAACCAGTTATCCAGAAAAGTGGTAGATGGTCCTTGATCTTCAAGTGGATACTAAACAGCATCTGTCCGGGATGCTTAATTTGAATTCCAGCAGTGAGCAGGAATTTGGACAAGAGGATCCAGTGGTCTGTTTCAACACAACTTTATTTCTGAATTTTAATATTTTCAGGATATTTTTATGAAATGAGAATTGGTTATGATCAGGATTTAGAAAGAACGTCTGCTTTTAAGTAGTGTCTGCAAACAAAATGCTGCAATTATATAGGATTAGTTGTTATGCTAAGAGGGATGCTATCATCCAGCTGAAAGTGATTATTTCTATAAGGACCTTATTGGCATTTTGGGATGATAATAAAAAGTTGATTCTTATTGTTAGGGATTATCTAATTGTAAAAACTGTAAAAAATGATTGTTCAGATACTGGTAATGATTATTTCTTTAAATAAAAGAATAAACTTCCAATTTTTAAAATGGTTTTTCAGAAAGAATGAAATTGAAATATGTGAAGGAAGCTTCACTGTTTGAAAATTAGTAACTGAAATTAAAAAGATTCCAGTTTGAGCATCTTTAAGTGGATAAAATGCTGCACTAAAACCAAGTGATCGATTTCATTACACAAATTTTAACACATCAAATTTTGGAAAATAATTCATATTACCAATACATCATGTGATTTATTTAATTTTAGCTCAGAAAGCTCTACGTACCCAGTCATTGTGTAGTTCACTGGATGGATTTGGAATGTAACCCTATTAATGCTTTGGGAAGATCAAAAAAAAGTTTTTCCTGTTATGTGTGTGACATGTTAAGCCAAAAAAACCCGCTAATAATTATGTACCATCAACTTATATTCTGTCATTGTAATTCACAACACCATTTCAGATTTACTGGAACAGGAATCTGAAAATAAGGTTAATTATAACTATTCACAGTAAATAAAATGTTGGTGTGTGCCATTAGCTGGAGCTTTTGACTTTATATTTCTTAAACCATTAGGCCATTTCTTGTTCATGTTTCCAGGTTGGTTCGAAGGTTGGAAGGTAACCACATGTTGTAGTACTAGAATCATAGATTTGTTATTCACAGATACATGGCAAAATGGTATGCAGGGTCTCTTTGAATGACTGTGATGTGTTATCTGAATTGTATCCTGTAACCAAAGATCACATGATAAGCTAGGCTTTTAATTAGGCTTAACAGGGCATATACATCTAAACCACAGGTTAGATTGTGATTAACGTATATTTCTTAACCACCATGTATAACCTTATTTTATGTTGATTAGTCTGGTCCATCATCTAAATCTGGATTAATAGCAATTTATGGGTAAATAATCACTAGTCTAGGGGCATGGTGGTCTAGCAGTTAAGAAACTGGGCTTGTCTTCTGGAAGGTCCATTGTCTAAGTTCAATACCCAGGTGCCGTGTAATGGGGTAAGCTCCCATTACAGTGGAACCTTGGATTGTGAGTAACATGCTTTACGAGTGCTTTGAGAGATGAGCAAAATTTTTAATAAAATTTAACTTGGTTAATAAGTGAAAACTTACAAGACGAGCATCACACAGGAAATCTCACAACTGAGATTTCTGCTCTTGTACAGGCAGCTTCCGCATGAGCATACTGTTTACACTATTATGTGTACTTATGCTATTACATGTTCATGTGTACATATTGTGACCATGTGTGTGTTTGCTTTGCTATATGAGCATATTGGATTATGAGCACTTTTTATTATGATTATGAGGACAAATTATGCTCGCAATCCAAGGTTCCACTGTATTTGCCCCAGTTCCTGCCAACCTAGTAGTTCAAAATGCAAGTAGATAAATAGGTTACTAAATTGGTGAGAAGATAACATTTGTGCACCCAGGCATATAGTCATGCTGGCCACATGCACAAGCGCCTTCGGACAAATGCTGGCTCCCCTCAACTATGAATCAGAGATAAGCACTGCCCGTTAGAATCGGTCATGACTAGACAGGGGAAACCTTTGCCTTTAATCACTAGTCCACTGGGAAATCCACATAAAATGCATGAGTATCTGAAGTCTTTCTTGCTCTGAGTTTATTTTCATTCCCCATGGATGTGCAAGGATTTTGTTTTGCAAACAAAGGGACTGAGGGGAATAAACCTTTCCTTACTAGTTGTCATGGTGGTGGCTTCAGCTCCAACCAGGCCATCACAGGTTCTATTTGTTGATTTTTGCAAAAAAGGCATTTACACATAGAAAGTGTGGGCAGAGCAAAGGTTTTGGATTACTTATCAGAAAGGAGAGAGACTAATGGACTGTGATAGACTGGAAGGTTTGCTTTGGGATGTAGTTTATGTTTTTTGGGTGAATGCATTAACTATTGTTATTGTTAGACTGTGACATTCAAAAGTGTACAGCAAAAAAGTAATCAGAGTATCTTAGAATGTAAGTATCTTTTTACCTTGAATTTTTATTGTGTTGTTGTAATTACTATATTTGTGTATGCATATGTGTATATGTATGTGTGTGTGTGTATATATGTACATATGTATGTGTTTGTATATGTATAAAGGTAAAGGTTACCCTGTCAGTCATGACCTATTCTAGGATTCAGTGCTCATCTCCGTTTCCGAGCCGAAGAACCAGCATTTGTCCGAGGATGCTTCCGTGGTCATGTGGCTGGCATGATTAGATGCCAAAGGCACACACGGACACTGTTACCTTTCCCACTGAGTAGCTGTACCTATTAAGTTGCATTTGCATGCTTTCGAACTGCTAGATTGGCAGGAGCTGAGGCGGAACAACACCCTGCTGCACAGCAATGCTGGGTCTTGATCTCAGGCTGTCGACCTTCCAGCTGGCAAGCTGAACTCTTAACCGCTTGTGCCACCGTGCCTCTTTGTATATGTATACATATATATTTACTAAACTTTATATTGCAGTTGGTTTTTCAGTCACTAAGTTGTGTCCAACTCTTCACAACCCCATGGACCATAGCATGCCCTCAGGCCTCCTCGTTCTCCACTATTTCCTGAGCTTCCTCAAATTCATGTTCATTGCGTCAGTGATGCTATCTAACCATCTCATTCTCTGCCGTCCCCTTCCCCTCTTGCCTTCAATTTTTCCAAACATCAGGGTCTTTTCCAATGAGTCCTTTCTTCGCATATATTCCAATAGTCCCATCACAAATTATATATGGAATCATAGAAATTCCTTTAATTTGTTACCAGGAATTGGCAAAATATATTTAAGCAAGATGTTGGTTGTATTACACAGTGCACTAAGCTGAAGTGTAGTTTGGTTATTTTTGGCTTAGGGTCTCAGTGAATCTAACAGTTGTGATTTGTAAATAATGTTTTATGGTTTAGTATCTTATGTGATCTCAGACCTTTGTTATTTAGCTTGAAAACCAAGTTATACAACATCTGAATCTATTTGCATAATCATTTTAATGGAAAAATATTGCTGTATCTTACAGTATATTGTATTCTATTTAAATATTAATTATTATTTCATGAAATCTTATAAATCGTGTTTTTGTGAGATCCTACTGCTGTAGGACAAGGAAACTATATAGATTGCCTGTCAAATATAGATTATAGAGGGATGTCCAGCCTTGGGAATATGTGGACTTCATCTCCCAGAATTCCTCAGCCAGCTATGCTAGCAGCAGAATTCTGGGAGTTGAAATCCACACATCTTAAAGTTATTAAAGTTAGACACTCCTCTTATAGTAAGATGATTACTCTCTTTGCCTACACTTAAATCTGAATTAAATCCACTGATGTGGTGCTAAATAATTTGAATTATTAACAGTTATAATAAGATTGGAACTAATAATGGTCTCTCAAAACAATTTTGGCTAATTTTGAATCTACAGCATACTATATTATTTTAATATTTGTTTTCTTAGTGAATACAAGGCTATAGTCATTTACATTTAAAAATGTATCTTACAATAACTTTTCACAGAAATATGTATTTTATTGTACATACTGTACTTTCCATTGCAACAATTGTTATACTTGATAGATTCAAATTTTAGCACTATGGTTAGCTTCCCCAGACAAGGAACTTGGCAATAATTCATAAACCTCCAGATTTTACTTGGCTGAACTAGGCTCCTGGATTAGGATTCAGCTGAAGTTTCTCAGCTATTGCTTGGTTTGATAAGTAGCTTTGTTGCAAACAAGCGTAAAATCAAAGTGGATTGCCCATTACTTATCTCTCTTATAAGTATCTCTTATACTTCCAGTATGAACTACTGTGCTCTTACACACACAATAGGTCAAACTGGAGCTTTTTCTTCCCATTCTTATTACATATTAATAGACTTTTATGTTGCGCTTGGGAGTCATGAAGCTTAGCAATTGGTGTTAGAACAGTGCCACTCTTGACCTGAGAACCACTCAATCTCTGCTTGCTTCTCACAACTTTGGTAGACATGAACATATCATAGGTTGTTTATATTCTTGATTACTAACCTCCTAAATGTGATTCCAAGTGAAGACTTGCTAGATGAGTTGATGATCTTTACCTAGTTAAACAAACCCAACAGGGACTACTATATCTTTTGTTTCAGTCTTTGCCATGTATAGAGGGGAAATATACAGATCTTTCAATGAGAATATACATAGACAGATCTTCTCATTCTTCATGGATAAAATATAATGTGCTGAACTTAAATGTTTTTTGTCCTGGGAAAATTTAGTAACCAGAAATGCTGCAGAATTAGTTCATAAGGATAATATTCATTAGTATTAACATTTAAATGGGATGAATTACAAATTTTAGTTATAAGAAACCATTTTTAATGAGCTTAAGAAAAAAGCAGGAATTTAGTGTCAATATATGACAACCTACAAATTGTGTTACCTTCCTTATTATCTCCCCTGTCCCATGGATCACTGAAGGCTACCTTAATTGCAGTTTGGAATTGTTAATATAATTAGGCCATATGCTTTTTTATATTCTTATTTTATGCCTTATAAAACTCAAGTCACTTTTCAATTAATACATTTAATTTAAATATATTTTAATTTATAAGGATATATTTTCCTATTATAGGAAAGCATTAATTTTACCCATAATTAGCAATTCTTGATTCTTAAAAATCTTAATGACTTAACTGTGTGTGTATGTGTGTTGAAATTTAATTTTATTCATTGGGGACTGTTTAAAAATAAACATGGATAAAACTAGTGTTAGATTTCACATAGATGGTTTTGCTTAATACTTTTGCATAACTCTTCACATTATTATAAGATACTAATACAGTAGCTCTGCATGTGTACAACATTTATTTATGGTCCAAGACCAAACAAAATAAAATACCAGTATGCAATAAAATAACTATAAAAGAAAAGTTTAAAATTGCAGAAAAACCAAAGCTAACAGTTAATAGCTTGAATAACTAGACAGTCTCTAGCTAAGAATATTGCAACCTTCTTAGTAGATGACTGAAGAATGGTCACTCAGGAGAAGGGTAACAGCTTCCTGGTCACAATTAGAGTTATTAACAGTTGGAAGTATTAAACCTGATTGCCTTTGGGTGTGTACAGTGGACATTTCAATAGCATTTGTGAGACGGATTCTATTTCTGAATCTGAACAGAAACAAGTCAGCTTTCATCTGGGATGTTTATTTATCTCTTAGTGGTTGCCTAATGGCTTGTGCCCCAATTAGGGCCAAAGTAAATAATTTCTTATGTGTAGCTGTAAGATGTTACAGAAATATCTAGAGACAGACTATGGAGGAGGAGCTATTGTGCTATAAAATGGATGGGACATTTTGAATATCTAGATCATGTGTACTTCAAGTGAAACAAATATTTTTAAGCAGCTATAATTGTTTTCAGTTCAATACATACTCGCGCTGCATAGCCAAAATTCTTGGATTATAGATACAAACCAGAATGTTTTGATTGTTGTAGAACTATTTTAAATATATACATTTAAATCAATATTTATTTGTCACATTTTTAAACCGCCCATCTCCCTCAGAGATTTCTCTTTTATGATTGTA
>JANHZU010003046.1:112943-125567 GCA_032468055.1 Acrochordus granulatus | reverse complement strand
CCGGATTTTGGCAGCATATATATTAATATAATTAAATAAATAAACAAATAGTGGATATAAAAAGGGTTCTGAAGTTCTTATGGCTACGTTGTTCTGAACCTGGTTACAACCCAGTTCTAAACTTCTTATGGCTGTCACATTCACAATCACATTACTGTACGTTGGGTGCTCAGCAACTAGCCCACTTACAGCCATTTGCAGCATCTTGGGGTCACATAACTGCATTTTACAACATAGTTGCCAAAACAAGGCATTTCCATTTTTCAGCAAAAACACAGTGAACAATATGTTTGCTTTATGATTGGCATTCACTTTATGACCGTGATGGTTGCTTTAGGATTGCCACAAAAAAGGTAAAATTGGGACAGTCACATGGGT
Source organism: Acrochordus granulatus (assembly GCA_032468055.1). Taxonomy (NCBI): domain Eukaryota; kingdom Metazoa; phylum Chordata; class Lepidosauria; order Squamata; family Acrochordidae; genus Acrochordus; species Acrochordus granulatus. The sequence continues at coordinate 125,189 of JANHZU010003046.1, read as the reverse complement.
GACCCACTTTATAACTCTTACAACTTACAACTGTAATATGCAGATTCATTGTGGTTGTACATTGAGGACTAACTGTAAATAATCCAAACATAACTTGGTAAGGGTAAACATCAGTTTCCAAGTCTGCCGTTAGTAATTAGCCTCTTGAATTGTTATAATACATAATTTTTATTGTAAAACTATTTGTATGTATTTTCAGTTTGCTCGGTTGCTTGTCTCAATGGAAAGAAGGGATATAATCAATATATCTATTTCTAATCTAGAACCATAGAAACAATTGTTAAGTTGTGCAGTTGTGTCCAGCTCTTCACAATCCCATGGACTGCAACATGCCAGGCCTCCTTGTCCTGCACTGCTTCCCAGAGTCCACCCAAACCCACACCCATCGCGTCTACAATGCTATCTAACCAACTCATCCTCTGCTGTCCTCTTTTCCTTTTGCCTTCAATCTTGCTCAGCATCATGGTCTTTTCCAATGAGTCTTCCCTTCATATTAGGTGACCAAAGTATTTCAGCTTCAGGTTCAGTATCTGTCCTTCCAGTGAACAGTCAGAGTTGATTTCCTTTAGGATGACTGGTTTGATCTCCTTCAGCCCAAGGGACTCTCAAGAGTCTTCTACAGCACCACAATTCAAATGCATCAATTCTTCAGTGCTCAGCCTTCCTTATGGTCCTTCTCTCAAAGCCATACGTTACTACTGACTGGGAAAACCATAGCTTTGACGATATGGACCTTCGTTGGCAAGGTGATGTCTCTGCTTTTTATTATGCTGTCTAGGTTTACCATATCTTGGAGCCCAAGAAGGTAAAATCTATCACCACTTCCATTTCTTTCCCTTCTATTTGCCAGGAAGTAATGGGACTGGATGCCATGATCTTAGTTTTTTTAATATTGAGTTTCAAACCAGCTTTTGCATTCTCCTCTTTCATCCTCATCATGGGGTTCTTTAATTCCTCTTCACTTTCTGCCATTAGAGTGGTATCGTCTGATATCTGAGGTTGTTGATATTTTTCCCAGCAATTTTAATTCCGGCTGGTGATTCATCAAGCCCAACATTTTGCATGATGTATTCTGCATATAAGCTACATAAGCAAGGTGACAATATACAGTCTTCTTGTACTCCTTTCCCAATTTTGAAGTAATCTGTTGTTCCATGTCCAGTTCTAACTGTTGCTTCTTGTCTAGCATACAAATTTCTCAGGAGACAAATAAAGTGGTCTGGTACTCCCATCTCTTTTGCCACAATTTGTTGTGATCCACACAAAGGTTTTAATGTAGACACTGAAGCAGAAGTAGATGTTTTTCTGGAACTCCCTTTTCCAGTGATCCAGCAAATGTTGGCAATTTGATCTCTAGTATGGAAACAATAGAAAGACTGATAAAAATTTAGGTATTAAAGGTGTACAGAATTAGGAAAAAGTTATATAAAAACTGGATGCTGATATAGTACATAACATGGAGGGAAGGCAAATAATAAATTTGTTTTTACCAGTATAAAGCTAGCAATTCATAATTTAAAATGTTTGTGTTAATTGTTTTTAATATTTAATCCTTTGTTACCTTGGAATATTCCTGTTGAGTACAAGGGAATTCACTTCTAAACAAATGTGAAGGATTAAACAGCATGATTCTGCACTTTCAGCCAGCATGGTCAAAACATGTGCACCATCTGAAAAAGTTTCTAATGATCAGCCTTAGAGAACCTTGAATTAAAATGCTATAATTCCATGTATAAGTAGCTTATTGTTATTAATTTCAAGGTATTCAGTTATAAAAGGAAACTGTAGTAGCACCCATTTTCCAGTTTTGTTAATATTTCAATTTGTAATAATTCAATAAATATGCTATCAGTATAATTCATAGTAAAATATTAAACATGTTATTGAGGACTTCATATATATCAAGAATGACTGAATCAAATCGGGGTTTTTTGTATTGATTTATTTATTCAGTTTATAGAGACACTCACCCCACATAGGCAACTCTGGGCAGCTTGCTATATCAATAGCAAGAAACAATAAACAAAAATAAAAGTACAAAAAAACAGAACAAGATTAAAAATGAGATTAAAACCATAAAAAATTATCAGTGTCAGAGTTACATCACAGGCAGTATAACTTTCTAACATTCTCCACAGTACTGTACTGCCAGATCGCCTAGCACACTAGCCAAATCACATCTTCGGAACCTTCCAGAAGGCTAGTAGGATCAGGGCCAATCTAATGTCATGGGGGGTATGATATTCCATGGATGAACACCACAGTAGAAAAGGTTCTTTTTCTGTGCCTGTCAGATGACACTACTTAATAGTTGGAACTTGTAATGTGTGTCTCCACCTGGACCTAATGGGATGGGTAGATGTATCCAGGGAGAGGCAGTCCCTCAAATAACCTGGTCCTGTGCCATGTACTGTTTGGTATTTGAAGTACTATACTTTTTTTCAGGAAAGAATATACTCTTTGGTATTGCAAGAATAGAATTACATTTCTTTTCTTGGAAGTTAATGCAGCAGTAATTATTTACAGTCGGTATGAAAACTGTTTCACTTCTCTCATGCCTGACATAACCAGCTGTGAAGACTGTGCAAGGAACTAAATCTTACATACAGAAATAATGGCAAAGATCATGGATTGAACCTTGGTCAATGTGTAGTTTTGGGAAGCATGAAAGATATCATTTTCTTTAATGAAAATATTAGCTTTCTTTTTTTTCAGTCCCAATAGCTGTAATCTTAGGATATTGTCATCTCAGTTATAATTTGAGAAAGAGCACCTTAGGGCTTATTTAGCTGTTTTTTATTAAAAAGCATTTTTCTGAACAAGGAATATTGGAATATTTCATACTGCAAATGATAGAGAAAGCAAAATCCATGGATTTTGGGACAAGATGTTCTGGGACAGGGTTATACAACTGCACAAACATATGATTCAGTCTCTATGGCTAGGAAGCATTCCAAAATAATACAGTAACCTTTCAAATTCCATTTCTGTCTACTTTATCTGCTTCTGAACATTAGACATTTCAGAAAGTTATTATATAAATATGTGTGTGTGTATGTCAATAACATACATTAGGAAATGTTACAGTGAAAATAGGTTGAAGCTTCTACATACTTATTAATTCATCATAATTCTTTTAAATCAGCTAATTGGAAAAAAGTTTGTTAAAATTTTCTGAGTTCTTGGAATGCAATAACAGAAGCTTTCAAAAGCTTTGAAAAAGTTGCAGTGATAATCCTTGGTGGATGAGAATACAAATTTTCCAGACCAATTACTACTAAGAAAACCTTGCCAGTTATTTGCTTAGTTAAAAAAATTACTGTGACCTTTAAATCTTGTTCTCTGTGAGATCTAATTAAATGCTTACCATATTTGAACATTGTGCATGAAAGCTGGCAAAAGCTTTAAGCATCATTTTATCCATATCTAGAAAACGTAGTGACATCAGAATTTGATCGTCCTTAGCTCAGAATATGAATGAACCTGTGGATGAATTGTGCCCCAAATAGAATTGAATCAATAGAAGGAAGTTTCATATTATTATGAAATCTGTATAAAAACAAATAGCTCTATATGTAGTTTGCCACTGAGAATCAATTATAAGATCAAAACTCCAAGGGCTCAAGTATTAAGCCTTTACAGATAAACATTCAAGCTAAAGCCCAAAATTCTTTGGTCATCTCTTTACGTATCTAATAGGTATTTGAATATCATTGGGTTTAATGCCCAAATTCAGGCATTAACTCAAATTCCTCTGAGTAGATATGCCAACTTCCTGACCTGAGCACTCTATGTATACCTTCTCTGAGATGTATTGACAGAAGCAGCACAAGATAATATGCAGTTGTTTTGGGGTCAAGAGGGAAGCTCACTTTGACATCCTAAAAGTGCTTTCTGGCCAGTATAGTTGAGAGAAATCTACGTCCTATTTTACTAAGGCCCAGTTGATTGGCAGCATCTTTGCTGATCTTGGAAAGCTAAGCAGGGTTAGGGTTAGAGACTCTTCCATTTACTAAGAGGAAATGCATTGATTCTTACCTCTCATTTTGAAGTTAGCAAAGAACTTCAAGAACATAACTGTGTGATGCAGGTGGCAATTCCACTTGTTTCAGTTAGAAAGCCTCATATAACTTCATTTTTGTGAATAAAACATCAATGGAATTTCTCACATGAACAATGATAATTGTGATGTAATGATAATTACAGCTAATCTGATAATGCTTATAGGATAAATTGCCCTTGGAAAAAGTGGAAGAGAAGAGAAAAAAAATCTTGTGGATTTAAGTAAAGATCATTGTCTTGCCTGTTAGTTCATCTGGAAAAGAGAGTATCTCAGTAAAATTGTTGTGACTAGAATAAGTGCAGAATTGGCAGAAATCCTTAAAGTTTAATTTGTCTAGCAGTACACCCATCAGTTTTTGTTTAAAACACCATTTCTAAATGAGGATCTATGTATTATATATGTATTATTTATTTAGAATGTTTATACAGCTGCCCCATCTTAACTACATAATTTTGGGTTGCAAATCAATGTAAATCACCTAATTCATTAAATATTACAATAGAAAAAAGTAAGTTCAAATGATCAGTTCACCACAAAACAACTCACATATATTGAGCTCCCTTAGTTTCTTAATTCTTTGAGGAGGGAATCACATTATCATCTTCTAGAAGACCAAAAAGATCAAAACCACCTGAGTATCAAGAGGAAAGCCACTCCATAGGGCAGACACTGTGACAGAGAAGGCATACCTCCTGGTCCCACAAGGTCACACAGCTTAAGAGATGGGACCTGGTGTGCTCCCACTTTGTCAGATTTAAAGGAATGTGTGGAAACTCTCAGAGATAGACCTACAATTAGCCAGGTCCATGTCAGGTAGGTCTTTCAGCATCTTAAATGCACCCAGAAGCATTCTGGAAACCACTGCAGCTCATACAGTAGCATTAAATGGGCAAACTTCAAAGCATGCAAATTTGGCAAGCTGCCACCTTTTGCACCAGTTGAAGCTTCTGAGAATTTTTTAAGGGCAGCCCTATGTAGAATATATTGTAGTAATAAATTTGGGAAGTGACTAAGATGTGAATGATAGTGAGCAGGACCTCATGGTCCAGGAAAAGATGCAACTGGCACACAAGACAAATCCTTATTGTGCACCAATTCTGTCTGGTGCCACTAATTTTGCCTGATACTTAAAATAACTACATCTAGGGGGCCCAAAATGCAAAGGTACTTGAGTTTTTCAGAGTTGAGTTGCAACCAGTTGTCTCTCATCAAGACCTTCATAGCCTCCAGACATATGGGTGAGAACCTCAGTAATATCATTTGTATGACTAGTGGTGGCAGTGTAAAGCTGAGTATCAGCATATTTATAGCATTGCACTCCGTGCCAAAAATGACATCACCAAGCAGATGCATCTAGATATTAAATAGAAGCAGAAAGAATCAAGCTCTTAAGACACATCACAAAAGAAAAGCCTAGATCTCTCTCCCCTCTCCCACAACATCAATTGGAACTTGCCCCAGAGAAAGGATGATAATTATTGCAGAACGGTATCTCCCACTTCCAGTATTGAACATCACAGTCATGATATCAAAGAGATCTAGAAGGACAAGGATGGATATGCCACCCTTGTCTAGAGCCCTTGGGGTCATCCATAAGCACAATCAGTGCAATCTTAGTATTATAACTCTGCCTGAAATTTAACTAGAAAAGGTCCAGATCTGCTTCCCCCAAGGCCCTGGAAGCTGTACACTACTACTTTCCCACAACCTTCCCCAAAAAAGAAAGGTTGGAAACTGGGCAAAGTTGTTTAGTGTCATTGGATCCCAGGATGGCTTCTTAAGGAACGGACAAACCACAATTTCCTTCAAAGCAGATGGAACCCTTTCCTCCTACAGAGAGGAAAGGTATGACATATTCCCTAGGGGAAATGGTTCCAATCACAGAAGGAGAATAATTTTTCTTCTCTTTGTTACACCTCTCAGCTTTTCAGCTGTTGGTTCATTAGAATTCACATCCATTATTCCATTCCTCTCACCTGAATCTACTTCTTTGCTTACTTCCCACACAAAAAACAGTCTCCTCTTGACATAAACCCATATTCAAGTGTTGAAAGTGTTCTCGTTTTATAGGTGGAACATGGATGGTGGTCCATAACTACTTGTGCTGCCTTAAATCCCAAAGAGGGGAAAAAATGGAAAGAAGAGCTCAGGCTGACTTCTGTGAGGCTATCCTTCTAACCACAATGTACAGGGCAGAGTATGGATGAAATGTGAAGTACCTTAAATATACTATAAACGTCAAATTATTTGAACAGAATGGAATATATACTACATATTTATAGGATTATTTTCCTAAGCAAGCCGTTCTTTGATACATTATGTCCCATCAAGTCGAAGTTGACTGTTAATGACATAGATAACATTTTATCCAAGAAGATATGTTCCCTTCCTGATTCTTCTGGTCTTCCTTTTGTGCCTCCATCACTGTTGTAACTGAGCCCATCCACTTTGCTGCTGGTCATCTTCTTGTTCTCTTTCCTTTCTTCTTCCATGCTTTTCCTAGCTTTATAGACTTCTCCAAAAAGCTGTGTCCTTACATAATGTGTTAGGTCTTCACATAATATGTTCAAAGTATGATAATTTAAGTCTGGTTATGTGTACCTCAAGTAAGTGCTGTAGGTTGATTTGTTGTATCACTTATTTGTTTGGTGGATTTTTTTTAGCTATCCAGAGTATTGTCAGGAGGCTTCTCCAACACCAAAGTTTAGCAGTTTCAATACTGTTTCTATCCTGCTTCTTTAGGGTCCATCTTTTGTTTTCATAGAAAATTACAGGGAAATCATCTTCATGATTCTAATCTTTGTAGCTGAACATATTTTTTCAAGACCTTCATTGCTATTCTATGGGGTATTTCATGGAACTTCATTCCTAGAGTTTGCAGATCTTTTCCATTTTCAGATATCAAAATAAAGTAAACTATCAGGAGGATTAATCCAAAAGAGAGAGTTGTATTCACTGCTACATATATGCACATTGGAAGTTGTACATTAAAAACTATTAATATTGCAAATTCTGACAGGTAAAACTACCATGTGTTTGTATATTAGTAGTTATTGTCAAGATTGAAACAATATCCACTTGTTATAGTATAGAGCAACTGTAACAGCTTTAGTTTCACAGGGAGAAAAAATCACTTGGGAAGGGAAAGATTTCTTCAGTTTTGCAGATACAGCACCTCCCTTAGGCTTGGCCTCTTCTTGAACTATAAGCAGCTGGGTATTATTTAAGAACTAACATTTTCCTTTGTAACATGAATTTGTTATTTTTCTCTTTCTTCCTCATCTATTTCTTTTTTGTGTCAAGTTTCTTAAAATAATATCCCTGTTGGTAGGAATTAGTTTTTTCATTGATTTTTTATATAAGCCTCTTTGAAAGCACTTTTGCCTAAAGAAAGGATAAAATGCTATAAATAAGTTGCTCTTTCAGTTTACTATTTAAAGTCCTGTACAAAGCAGGGTGTCCAGCGTTGGCAACTTTAAGATGTGTGGACTTCATTTCCCAGAATTCCTCAGCTCAGCTATGCTGAGAAATTCTGGGAACTGAAGTCCACACATCTTAAAAGTTGACAAGGTTGGACATGCCTGATATAAAAAATAATGATAAAATACTCTGATACCTTTTATTTGGATATAGCTGATCTGGCTTGTAGTTCTGTCTGATTTATACACTAGTCCATAGGTTTCATGACATCCAGTTATGTGCAGCCTTCTCCTGAACCGCTATTACTCTGCTTGAGTACTCTGCATAGCATACCCAACCCACATCCTTCCCAGTGCTTTTTTCCCCTTTATGTCCATTCAGATGTGCTTTGTCACCACTGATAGCATTAACTTTTCTCCACTGTCTCCTATGTATTCTTGGACCATCTACAGTAAAATTACCTATTCCATTTATTAGGTATGTGCACTGAATGTTTGTTCAGCCTAATAAAATAATTGTAGTAGCTATATAGCCTCTTGTGGAAATTGATATGATTCTCAGTTATACTTCTTCAGATTGCTAGGACAATTTTTGAATGTGGTGTGTGCCTGACAGTTGAGCTTCATGTGTGTACTAATTTTTATACAGATATGATATATAGATATATTTTTGAGCCTTCAAGTTGATATTTGATTCCTGGTGACTGCTTGGACTAGTCCCTGAAGTTTTTCAGAAGTGGTTTGCCACTGCCTGCTTCCTAGGACTGAGAGAGAGTGACTGGCCCAAGGTCAACCAACTGACTTTGTGCCTAAGGCAGGGCTAGAACTTATAGTTCCCAATTTCTAGCCCAATGCCTTAACCACTACACCAAAGTGGCTTTATATGTTTTTATTTAACAAATTTGTAACATAACTTTCTGCAATTTTACTACAGCAAGTGAATATTTAGGGGAAACTCATTACAAATATTCAAGTACTGTACTCAGGAACTTTAGTACCTTGTTACATTTCATGTTACTATTGATTCCCTTTTGAGTAATAAGAGATGTTTCATGTTTATGTTTGGTTGTATTATCTTTTGAAAGAAGCCATATTTGGAAAATACTGAGAGATAGAATAACTTTTGGACTCAGAACATTGAAATTCAAGTGAAGATCAACAAATGGAAGCAGAAAGTCATTTAACTAGGACTCTGGAGTATATAGGAGGTGTTCTGCACAATATTACTTCTTTTTGATGTGCAAAGATTAGAGGGCTACAAAAGAGGAAAGGATGCATATGAAGTTTCATTCAGATATATTAAAATAATTAAAGTAGTATTGATTTCATTTATTAGTGTCTTGCATTTTCAATGGTTGTGGGCCTCTGAAATGAGAAGAAATCCTGATTGGAAGAAAATTGATGAGGGAAGACAGTTCTCAAGGGATTATTTGAACCATATCATCTAATTCAAGAATTATTTCTTCTAAGCCTATAAAATTATATAGAATGCAATGCTGTCCTTCAAATACATGTTTGTAGCATCTAAAAATTACTTAAATAAGGCTAAAGTAATATAACTGGTATTTGAATTACAGACTATGAGAAAACAGATCATTGAGATCCAACTGATGTAGTAATTTATTTATTTAAATATTTATTTAATCAATTTATATGGCTAGCCATCTTGACAAAGAATAATAAACAATAAATACAAATACAAAATTTTAAATACATAGCTGAGAAAATCAGCTTGGGGCCTTAGACGTGATCCAGAACCCAGTCTTCAAAGCCTTATGAAAGAGCATAGGGTAAGGATCATTGTAATTTCCACATGGAAAATATTCCAATTGTGGGCACTATGGCAGAAAAGATTTGTCATTAGTGCCTTGCCAACCTGATGCAACTCCTTGTCACTCCTTAGCTAATGGGATTCAAAGCATGACCAGCCTGCCAAAGTAGATATTGGACTATAGTTGGTGAGACCTAGGTTTAAATCCCTTAGGAAATCCATAATGCTGGGAAAAGTGGAAAGAAAGAGAAGGACCAGTATGCAAGGTGGAAGAGCTTGTTTACAGTGGCAATAAGTGCACCATTAGAAGACTTGAACAACAAAACTGGTGACAAAGGCCTATGTATGATTGCTAAGAATTTAGATAAAATTGATGGCACATAATCAGTCAGCAATGAAAATACATTGAGTGTAAGAGATGGTGGGAAGAAGGCATGAGAGAATCAAGTTCAGTAGTGTGTGAAGAGACAGCACAACCAAGAAGCAAGCTGTGAGGAGAAAACATATCAGTGAGACTCAGCTTTAACTGGCTTTCTATAAGTTTACCTGGGAAAGTTTTTAGTATTATGATTTTTTTCCTCTTAAATAGCATTAAGTAAGGAGTGCGTTGGCTGAGTGCTTGTCGGCTGGAAGGTCAGCAGCTCAGCAGTTCAAGACCCAAGTGCCACTGCATAATGCGGTGAGGTTACTTGCTCCAGCTCCTGTCAACCTAGCAGTTTGAAAGCATGAAAGTAGATAAACAGGTACCGCAAAGTCAGTGGGAAGGTAACAGCGTTCCATGCGCTTCAGCAAATAGTCATGCCACTCACATGACCACAGAAGTGTCTTCAGACAACACTGGCTCTTTGGCTATGAAATAGAGATGAGCACTGCCTGATAGAGTTGGACATGACTGGCAGGGGAAACCTTTATCTTTTTTTATGCTTTTCTGTGTGATTCTTGTGTCTTCAATTTGCCTATAAGGGGCAAAGAATAGTTGGTACAAAAAGAGTTTCAACGAGTCACTTACTTTTGACCCAACCTAACTCAGAATTGTAGAGAAAAAATTAGAAAAGTTGTGTACATTGCCCTGAGCACATGGGGGAATATCAAGATATAATTCTAACATTGTTGGATTTGAGAGGAAATGAGCCAGATGAAAGAAATCTCTATTCTACAATTTTAATAGATGTTTCAAGGTTACAAGAATTTCTTCTACCTGCCTAAACTTCTAACATTAGCATATAATCTAATGGTCCTCACGGAGGTTGGCCCTCCTGCACTTGATCATGAGTAATGATTGTAGGATACTCCCCCTCTTCACACATGGATCAGGCCTTGTTTCCCCCACATCACCCCACTGTCCATCATCAGCCTCCATGGTTTCCTTGGAATCTGAGGCTTCAGTGGAAGTGGGAAGAGGAGGGAAGTCATGTGAAAGAAGGGAATATCCTTCCCCTATTTCAAGAGCCTCCATCAGCTCTTCAGATGGATCAAGCTATAAAGGAAGTACAGGGTTAATTTCTCGCTCCCCACTCCCTCTCAGCCCAGCAGTAGAAGCTGCTCAGATCTAATGAACCCCCACTTTCTGCTCCTTCTGGATGGATGGTTGTCTCAGGAAGCTCAAGTGATGGCTCTGGCTGCAAAAAAACATTGTAGGGTTAAGTGCCCGTTTAGCCCTCCCTATCAGCTCTGCTATCCCCTAAGTAGAAGGTTGCTTAGAGTCGCCTTTTGTGAGATTGGCGGCATAAAAGTTTAATAAATATAGTCTAGAGACATTGGACACCTGGTGTTTGGTCAACCTCTTCAATGATGGATACCTCAGGAGTTGTTTTGGCTGGCACCGGTAGCTGTGCAGCCAAGAATTGTTGGGAAAATGCTGGTGAAAACACTGTACCAAAAGTAGCACATGGTCATGCCAGGTGTTTTCCCAGGAGTGTTCAGACTCCCGGTAGCCCTTCCAATTAATAAGATATTGGATGCCTCTTCCCCTTCTGGAATCTAGATCTCTTGCATTTCAAATTCTTGTTCTCCTTCTACAGTGTCTAGAGGGGGAGGCAGATGGGAAGAGGGCAAGTCACTGGCGGGATCCTTCATCAAGAGAGAGTAGTGGAACACTGGGTGCACTTTCATGGAAGGAGGCAGCTGCAGAAGAACTGGGTTGATTTACTGAATCACCTTAAATGGACCCACAAAATGTGAATCTAACTTCCCGCATGGCCTAGTAGAGTCCAAAAGCTTAGAAGGGAGCCAGACCATGTCCCCCCGCTATAACGGAGGTACTTTTGCCAATGGGCATTTACAATCTGTTATAAGATTGTTTGGCTTGCTCCAGCTGCTGCCTTAGCAGGCTTTCAGCAGCTATTTGTTCTTGCAAAAAATCTACTGCCCCAGAATACTGCTGTCATTCTGAGGTTACTCAGAGCTTGAAAAGAGATCATATTGATTGACTTATACAGTGCATTGTTGTGTGAAAACTCTTTCAAGTGGGAGTAGGGAAGGCCAGTTGTCTTGGGCATAGGTGCAATAGCATTCTAAGTACTGTTGCAACATCTGTCTTTTCAGCCTCACCATTTGTGGTAGGATGGTGGGCAAAAGATAAATTGACTTCTACATGTAAAAGCTGGAAAAGCGTTCTCCAGAATCTGGAAGTGATCTGTATGCTCAGTCTGAAATTAATCTTGACAACATACCTCTGTGGCAAAAAAATTGTCCAAAAACAACTGAACAATCTCTTGGAAGAGGGCTGACCCTTTCAAGGAGTAAAGTGAACCATCTTGATAAATAAATCTGCGACCACCAGTATGGATGTCTGGCCCTGAACTGGAGGCAAGTCAGGATAAAATCTAGAGACATAGTATGCCAAGGGTGGGGAGGAGTAAGCAGGAGTTGTAAAAGGCCTGTTGGCTTCTGATAGAGAGACTTGGTCCTTTCCGCAGGTGTGGTAAGAAGCAACATAGTCCTACTGATATTTTAGGCCACCAAAAGTCTTGTAAGGTTCTGTGCAACATCTT
>JANHZU010003046.1:87762-112843 GCA_032468055.1 Acrochordus granulatus | reverse complement strand
GATTTTTTAAACATGCTGCGTTTAGTAGCAGTCCTTAGTGGAACAAACATCCTTTGTGGTCACTGGTGAACTAATATCTTTGCATGAACCAATGGGATAAGGCTGCCATAAGAAGAAAGCTTTGCACACTTCAAATGTTTCCATTTTTAAGCCAGCTACATAACTGTGAAAAGGTAATGGAATGCAAAGGACCAGAATTCTCTCTTGAATAAAAATATTACGCTTGGCTATAATTTGATTAAGAACAGTGAGAAAGGCCAAAATCTGTACCTAGAGCAACAAGTCAATGGAAATTGGACATTTTGTACACGGTATCTTCGGTTCCATCGCAACTGTTCATGATGAAAAATAGACTTAATAAGTACAAAAGCATTTCTGTTTGGGGAGCTGTTGGTAGTGAGATGACCTTTGCAGCCAAAAATTGCTAATATCCCTTAATAGTGCACTATTATTAATAGTGCTGAAAATGAATCATTTTCAGCACTGACACTGTTACCAATATCGCCACACAATTTTTCTTAGAAAGTCTCACTCCTGAGCATCAGCAAGGAAGGGATACTTTCCTGTGAATTATAGTTCCTCTTCTCTGCTGCAGGGAGAGTAAATCGTGGGGTTGAACTCCACCAAACTTGCTGCACAACAAGTTATGACTTCTTGAAAGCTCAGCACAATGTTTTCAAACTTGGCAACTTTATTTCCCCAGGCTGGCTGGGGAATTCTGGTAGTTAAGTCCACACATCTTAAAGTTACCAAGTTTGAAAAATACTGGCTTAACACAACCACTTTGAGAGGTAGCTTTCCTCATCTGAGTATCCATGTGTGTGCATATAAGTATTTTCACAGGCACAGTGCTATTGGTAAGAAGGCACTCTTGTGTGAATTACTCCTAAAAAGGCATCCAGGACTTTATGAAAGATTCAGTACTGAAGAAATAAACATAATCTACATTGTTGTTTTTAAATCTACTATTTAATGTTAGATTATTGGGCAAAGGATTTTTTTAACAAACAAACATACTAAATGATCATAAGTGACAAATAACAGGGTTATAGGGAAGGGGGGAAATCATCATTTTCTGGTTGCAGTATTTGTATTCTTGTTATTAACCAAATGGCTTTTTAATGAATATAGCTATAGCTGGCATGTAATAATCAGACTACTATCAAAAGCTTTCTATCAACCATTAATTTAAAGATGGTGTTCCTTTATTGTTAGAATAAAATATCATGGAAGGATTTGAAAGAGATGGAATTTACTTGTACAATAAATCTACAAGCTTTATTTTTTATCACATATGTTCATTAATTTGAGTAATAGCATATTTCCACTGCCCTGTATATATAGTTGGTAATATTTCCAAGAAATTAGGGTTTCTCTCTCTCTTTTTTTTTCTCTTCCTCCCAAGATTATTAATGTTAATCAAGATAGATCCAAATTTAATTGTAAGTTTAGAAATCCTGACAAATATTCCTTCTCTGAAAATATTATTTATATTACAATTAAATCCTCTTTCAGTACCAAGGATAATTCTTCCTCAGCCATGCATAAGTAAAATAATAGTTTTCCTCAGATTTTTGCCAGAAATCTCAGCATCCAAAAGAAGAAATCTCATTCTTTCATATGCAGAGCTGTATGTTGAGTTCAATTCAGTGTGCATACTTTGCCAATACAGTACTATTGGCCAATCATTGTGATGTCCTAACCATTTTGTATCAATTCACATTTGATTGGGTGATCTTTATGACCCTCTTAGATAAAATGTTAGCTTGTTTCAGCATAAAGATTTTGTTCTCTCTCATGGTTCTAAATATGGCAGGAATGGTTTCAAACATGGAAATGCTAAGTGCTCTTATTTCATAGCGGGATTATTTATTCATCTGTTTGCATTATGGCCAGAAGTCATGCTTTTTAAAAATATTTGGGCTCTGGTTTTGTTTGTATGGTTTTGTTTTGTTTTGGTATAGTATTTTTTGCTTCAAAACACTAAAAGTTCCATAAGTATAACATGTTATCCTGAGTGGGAAGTCAGACCAATATTTTAAATCCCTCTTTGTATATATTTTAGATAAGAGTATAAGACATTTTTCACATGTTCTGAGGACTGTGTTTAAGTGAACAGATGTTCCCCACTGAAAATCAATAATTTGCCTCTAACTTTCAGTCATTGAACATGGGAATGGTCAAGAGCTTCATAAATTGGGTAGTTGAAGTGTTTACATATTGCAGGTAGCCTTATTATGAAGGTGTAATCATTTTCTCTTTAAAAAAAATTCAACTTAATCTTAAGAAATAAATAATAGGTCATCATGGTCCAGGGCCCTCAGTGCAGTCAGGACTATCTGACAGTGCAGAGATGATTTCTCTATATGCATAGACACTGAGAGTGAGAATTAAAATACCTCTTTTCCTAATATGTAAATGAGAACAGTTATTCCCATCTTCTCCTAATTAAACAGGAAATCATTGAAAATGTTACTATTCTGTTTCTGTTCAAGAAAATAGAAGTAGTTGTACTACATAATAAGAAAACCCTGATGTATTTTTCCCAGTTTCTATTTTCCCTTGAAGTTGCTGTGAAAATTAATTCTAGAAGAATAGCAGTAAATTCCCATTGGGAAAAATGCAGTCCGTTTCCAACAGTAAAGTTGTTGTGGTGTGAATGCACCAGGTACCTAAAGTTGTAGAAACTGATTTTCTATGAAAATGGCACATAAGCTAATTAGTCACGATTAATTTGCCTTCCATTTTTTGCAGTGAGTCTACTTGGAGTATTAGTAGGCTCATTGTATTTTATCTAGTTCATTGTATTTTAATGATCTTGTAGAGAAGGCTGATTTTATGGATCATTTCTCATGGAATCATGATTCTCATGACCTGTCTTTATAGCAGACTGCCATGAAGTACTTGCTACTCCTGATGATTCATGTGATTGATCAACACAATCAGGCAACAAGATTACACTAGATCTTCCTATAGAAAAGTTGTATAACAGCTGAAAATGTTGGTTTAAGCCAGTCACTACTCCTATCTAATCACCTACTGGAAATGTGAGAGAAAAAATAATATATACATTAAGTTTTAAATTTGATTTGGTTTTTGCATTTTTAATGATTGGGTGCTCAGAACACAACTATATTATGTACTGCTGTGAGCTTTTTTCAAAAGGGAGGATGATATATTAATTACATAAACATTACATACTCAGTTTTTTTAACATATACTTTCTCAAATACATACATATATAAATCAAAGCTTCACACAGGTTTTAAGTAAGATGAATCTAGATTTTAGAATGATGCCACAAATACTAATAAATTTATACACTATACAATAAATTAAGCCAAAAATAATAAAACTCAGAAAACTATGATTGTATGGCCACAACTTGAAAGAATTTTGATTTCTACAAACAGTATATAAATTATACAAATTACAGTTAGTAATAAATTCTGCCTCCAATTTTTCCCTAGGAAAAGCCAAAGTTCCTCTTATTTTTTCAACCTATAATTAAGAGAGACTGTTGCTCAACCCAATCCAGAGTTACTGCATGGAAAGTGAAAATAGCCTCCTCCCCAGCTGTCCTTAAAAGAAAAATATAAAATCACCACCACCAATACTCCATGCTATATTTTCTATAAAAAAGGTATCAATCTCTACCTTTTTTTAGAATCACAGCACACTTTAAAGTTCACTGTTTCAAGGAGAGAACATCTGTAAAATAATGTCCATTTTTCAAATCCATTGTCATCGTGCTGAGAACCTAGCAAGTATAGCTTCCTTGATTGACATTCATATGATATACCCAGTGGATTGATTGACTTTCAATATTTATACAGCACAGTTAGATCAACAGGTACAAGATGAATTGCTTTTTGTGACAAATTCAGGATATTTAATTAAACACAGAAAACTGGCTATGTGCTTTTTCTCCACAGCCACCTTCAAGTTTTGACTGAGCCCTTCCATTTGAGGCACATAGATCTATGGTTTTAAGGCAATGATTAGATGTTGAAATGTTTGAAGCAGTCTTGTGTAAAAGAAAGATTCATACTAATTTATTCTGGATAGTAAATAACAATTCAACAATTCCAAGAGAATGAATAATAAACCTTTTAGAAACTTTTCTGTTGCCTAGTGAAAGTACAGTAACATTTACATGAACTTGTTGGTGTTTTAAATGAACTGCAAATTCTCCTAAGTGCTTCAAATGCATTAATATTTTTATAGTGGGACACTGATATATTTATATGCTCTTTTCTGAAACAGAAATTGTTAGATTTTTTAACACACTAAAATTAAGAAACACGGAATCATTTGGCTTATGGGGGGCACACATTTGTCAATAAAAGCGAAGCTTGCATTACAACTTGAGAATGGACAATTGTGGATCTTGTTAGTTTATTAAATTAACAACAGCAATTTGTTTATACAGTGGTTCCTCACAAGACAAGACTAATCCGTTCCGGAAGAAATGCTCTTAAAGTGAAATGAGGTTTCCCATAGGAAACAATGGAAAATCGGACGATCCGTTCCATGCCCCCCAAAATTAAATATTTACCAAAAAATAATTTTCAATGGAATTTGATATAGTAACCATGATTAACACACGATATAAAGCAGAAATAGAACAAAGTAACCAGCACTTATGGATCTGCTTCGAGGTTGCTGCTAGGCTGGCTGCTGTCTAGCACCTCCTGCTGACTCAGGATCCGCTGCTGCTGAGGCAAAACTGCCTGTTCCCTCTGCAATGCCTTTCCAGGTGTATTTCGTGGGCGGTTTGCAAATGTTTCTTGCCTCCATGAGAGGAGAAGAGTGCCGGGCGACGAGAAGGAATTTACAAGGACAATTTCTGCTTTATTTTGTGTATGTGCACGCGCTTTGAGAATATCCCAGCTAGCGCAAGGGAGAGGAGGGGGAGGGGACTTCCTGGAGGGAGAATCTGGAGTCTGAAGTCTCAGGAGTTCCATCTCTTGAACGCCTTAATTTATGCTGTTTACGCAGTGAGAGAGGAGGGCTCCGTTGTGAGATTTCCCATGTGAGCTCATCGCGCGGTGCTCATTGCGATCAGGAACATCAACCTGCTGTACATTCTGGCAAGGTCAGTCACACGCACTGTAACAGAGTAAGCCCCATGACAGCATAGGCAGAATGCTCGTGCGCTGCCGCCTGTATGGCAATGGAGTAAGCCACACGGCATTTCCTAAATGGGAAATACAGAGCGCGCTGACTGATGACACACAAGGTATTTGTGCGAAGTTTTCTCATTTTGTGAGTTGCAGCTCATCTTGCGGAATAAATTTTATTAAAAAAAATTCTCGTCTTGTGAGTTATCTTGTAAGATACCACTGTATTTCTTTGACAAAATAGTAGACTATTTATGGTCTTAACTGAAGTTGGAGGTTTGTAAGTATAAGTAAGACTACTGTGTGGAGGAAAATTTCTAAGTTGGAAGTATGGGTGATACAAGACATTACTTAAATACAGTTCATATTTGTTTCTCAGGTCATTATTAATTTTCCTTTTTATTCACATTACAAATTATATTTGGGACTTAGGGATGTGTTCCAAGAATTTTTGGAAGTTCATTAACTTGTGGGATCTCAAATTGTAGACCGGTGTTCTAAACTATGCACAGAATTGTATACAATGAATCACAATTTAAAATACTATTTTTAAGCTAACCAGCCTGTAATTTCCTGGATTCCTTTTTTAAAAATGGCATATTAATCATTTTCTAGTTCTCAGAAACATATTTAGAACAAATTTGTTATATCAGAAGTTTTGTGTTTGAATGTTTTTAGAATATGAAATACATCCCATCAAGACCTACTTTGTTTTCAGTTTGTCTGTAAATTATAGAACTTATAAACATTAACCTCATGTCTTTAGATCCTTTGCTGAAAAAAGTTGTGTGACTAGAGATCTCTACTGTATCTTCTGCAAAGAAGGCAAATGCATATAATTTAACTTTTCTACAGTATTGCCTTTTTTAGTTCAACTGCCTACATGGTTGTTTGCCATCTGTTGATATATTTGAAGATTTATAAATCACTGAGTTTTATATTATTAGCAGTAACCTCATGAATTCTCTTCTTTCCCCTTTGCATCATTTATTATTTGTTTGCATTTCTTTTCTGCAACTTTGTGTAGTGCATTGAACACAAATACCTTTTTCCTGGAAAAAATGATATTTCTGGAAGAGGACAACATAATGCAAAATGTCATTTAAATTTGGGGAAATTGTTCATAGTTAACATAAAATCATCTGCAGTTATGTAACAAATTAAAATGTTTTACAGGTGCAATGGATGAGCTTCATAGCCTGGATCCAAGAAGGCAAGAACTGTTAGAGGCTAGATTTACTGGAGTTGTGAGTGGCAGTACTGGAAGTACGGGAAGCTGTAGTGTTGGAGCAAAGGTAAAGCAAATTTGACTATATAAAATTATTGCAAAGAGTTGATTATTTGTTTTATTTAATATAAATTAGATGCAGTCTTGCATGTGATTGTGCAGGAGTAACTTGTACTAAATTTAAGTCTAATTTTTCAGAACATTTTTGATGTGTATCAATCAAAATGATGCAATGAGTAAAACCCCTCAATTTAGTGGGAGAGGGAAAGAAGGTTGTGACCTTACTATTTCTTTTTCAGCAGCTTGTAATACTATCAGTATGGCATCCTGGATCAGCTGCATGATGCTGATATATCTATGATATATCATGATGCTGATATATCAGCTGCATGATGCTGATATAGCACTTCCAGACTTCCTCTACAGGAACAAATGTACCTTCATTGGTTTCTGTAGAAGAGTAGCAAAGGGAGCAAATGGTGAAATCTTTTTAGCATCATGTGTCCTCATTTTTGCACCATTTTGGCATGTTGCAGACTCCACTGTGGACAAAACTATGAAGAGAGGACATTCTCTTTACTATAGCCCAACCTATTAGATCATATTCCAGTGAGATTCAGCTGGCTTTTATTATGGAGCATTTTCACAAGAAAATGAAAAAGTTTTTATTTACCTCAGCCTTAACATGATTGTTTGCTGCCCCAATTGTTTGCTTATTTTTAATTATTGGTTTTAAACTGTTAGTTTTATTATTAACCAATATTTCATTGCATCTATTATTATTGTGCATAATTTTCCTTCTTTAATTAAAAATAGTGTAAAATATAAAGGTAACTAAATTTGACGTGTAAAATCTTATTTTTCACATAATCCTGTATAATAAGTTGCAATTGTTACTGCTTGTTCCACAACAATCTTTCTACTTATATGCTGACTAGAGTATGTGTGTATAATCATTTTTGAAACCATGAAATCTACTAGTAATGCATTATTTGGTATATAATTAGCAATTTCATACATTTGATACCTTTATTTCTTTAGGCCTCAACAAATAATGAGAGTTCTAACCACAGCTTTGGCAGCTTGGGATCTCTAAGTGACAAAGAATCTGAGGTATGGAATAGTTAAAAATATTTAAATGAAAAGTTCTAATCTAAGTCTGTCATTTGTATAACTGAACTCAGTAAAAGATAGATATATTCAGGAGGGTTTCCTGTACAGTTATAATTAGAATATTTGCATTAAAGATATGGAGAAAATTGGTGCATTTCCTGTCAGAATTGATGCACTTACAGGAAGATTATTTGTAAATAATGTGTTGTTTCATCATGAATTAACTGATTATTTTTAAGCAGATGAAAGTTTTGGATAAAATTGTGAGCCATTCAGATTTTCTTAAAATAATAGTTAAGTAGGAAAGAATACACACAGACACACACTGTATCTGAAGCTTGTTTTAACCTGTAAGGTGAATGAAGGGATATGTTGTTTACAAGGTTACTGATTTATTATTCAGGGTACTGTTATGTATACCATCCAGTCTGATCAAATATGTTTTATTTTTAGATTATTGTTAATCTTGTTATCTTTAAGTATTATAAATAAGAGAGGTCTGCCTTTCATCAATATTTCTGTTGTTGTGTACATCAATATTTCTGTTGTTGTGGTGATTTAACACTTTTTCATTAAAAATGCTTTTGCTAAAAAACAAATTTTATTAAATTGTATAGTCAATACTTCCATTTTATTTAGGTATTAACTATGAATATTAGGGTTGAAGGTTGAAATCAGGCTTCTCATAGGTAGAGTTTTTTTTCCTCCTACTCCTTAACCCCAGATCTATTCTGAAAAGATTTACAAATCCTGTCAGAATAGATTTTAATATTGCTTGTGAGTTGCAGGAAAAAAAGACAACTACCCTCTCTTCTCTCTCTCCCACTTCAGCTGATAGAAAAAGTTCCTCAGTTGAAACATTGGGATTCAAACCACAGTAGTAATTTGAAAATGACAAGAATATTAATTTCTGATGACTTATGATTATGTTCAGGTTATCTGAAATTAAATGTAGATAACGACTGCATTTGAAGAATGAACCAAATTGGGAGAACAGAAATTTACTTTAAACAACTATGTTCTGGTGGGAGATTTTTTTTAAAATATTTTTTTATCCTGCCTTTATTATTTTTATAAGTAACTCAAGACAACGAACATACCTAATATTTTTTCACCTCCTCCTATTTTTCTCACCTCAACAGCCCTGTGAGGTGAGTTGGACAGAGAGAGAGTAACTTGGATCACAGTTATTCAGCCAGTTTTCATGCCTAAAGTAGGACTAGAACTCAAAATATTCTGGCAATTTTGTCATGAAAAAATGCGGAGACAGTGAGGTTATCAGTCACTGGGCCAGGATATAACTGAGCCCAGATTAGGTATACCAGACCAAGAAATCAATTCTAGTAGGAAGCTAAAACTACTTTTATTAAGATTGGCTATAGTAATAGAATCTTGCAAGTCTGATATGTTAGTAATGGTTCTTGTTTCGTTCTGTCAAGATCATATTCCTTAACTCTCTACAATCCTCTACAAACGGGAACTACTGGTAGTGTGGTGCCTCGATTGTGTGTTTTGGTTTTAATTCTGTGGGGTTCTTGCTTTATTTTTCTAAGTTTCTGTTGTCAGCCACCCAGGATTATATTGAATAAAGTAGTCAGCTATATAACACTTTTAAGCAAATAAATAAATTCTGATACATATTCACTCACCATACAGCCACACCTCCAGTTATACCCTTTCTTTGACTGCAAATCCAGGGGAGTCCCTGTGAACTATAAATTTAATGACCCATGGGCTGGAAACATTCCACTTGGCTTTGTCAAGTAGTGAATGAGGGAATGATTGGATACAGGACATGATTGATTCTTTAGGAAAATAATATTATAGTCTTGAAAGATGCAATGGTGTACTTCTTCTGGAAGAGGACATTTTGTCTGGGCTGGGCAACATACCCTATTTTAAATCTTCCATTTTTAGAGAAGATTCAGCAAAAAGTGATTGGAATACAGATACATGAGTGCTGGATGAGATGGATTACCTTGACCTGTTGCATTCAGATCTGAGGCCTGGATGTGGGATGGAAGGTGCATTGCTCATTTTGTTGATGCTCTCTGTAAAGTCCTAAATAAATGGAGTACAGCTATCTTGGTGTGAGATTTCTCAGTGGCATTCAGTGCCATTGATTATAGTATCTTTCTGGATCAGCTGCAAGGTCTGGGATTGTCAGAATTTTATAGTGATTACATTCTTACCTGAGTGGGCGGTATTAACAGTGGTAATGGTGGATGAATAAACAAAGGTTTAACTACTTCTGTATGAGCTGCTACAAAATTTCATTTGTTTTTTGGTCCATTATTTTAAAAAGCTGTATTGAAATGCTGAGATTCATCAGCTTAGGATGAGATATTATTAGTCTGCTGATGATATCCTCTTTATAACTTTTACCTGGGCCAGGTAGGAGATATAGTAGATCTCTTGTTCTATTATCTAGAAGTTGTGAAATACTAGTTGAGACAAAAGAAACTATAACTCTCAGTAAGCTGAAATTGCTGTTCATCCAGTAAGTTTGCTTGTATCCTATCAGCTGACTCTGGAGTGTTGTGCCTTCCTTCTTCAAGGGGCAGGCCTATAACTTCAGGGTTCTCATGGATTCATGGCTCCTATTGGAGCAGTAGATAGAGGCTATGGCTATACTTTGTTTATTTCCAGCTGGTTTGCCTGTTAAGTCCATTTTCAGAGCCAGAGTCCTCAGTGACAGTTATTCATGCCTTCATGACCTCATGATTAGATTCCTCTGGTGTCGTCTATTTAAAAGTGTACAAAATGCAGCAGCCTCTATGCTGGTAGGCAAGAGCCACTATGCAGTTTATACCCCTATTATGAGTGCTGCATTCTTTGTCAGGACAATATGTTTCCAATTTTTCTTTATTTTTTCAAAATTAATGTATAATTCCATTAACAAATGGAAAGGACTTTAAATGTGCTGCATGGAAAGGTTCCTTAATATTTTTTGCTTATAACAGAGTAGATGAATTTGTTTAGAGACCAATATTTAAGGATATTTTCAGTATTTCTATACAGGCATTTTATTTTTAATTTAAAATATTTGAGAAAAATTCTGTGCGCCAATACAGTAACATAATCTTGATAATTATGTAATTATTCACATATGGTAAATAGGTAATTACTCAGTTTATGTTACAGAAGTAATATGTGAGTTAAAGAAGTAAATTACGCTTTTTTGCTTCTTTTTGATACAAATATATGTAGACTAGTTACTAGCTCTTCTTATTTATTGAAAAACATTTTTTAATTTTTTGGCAGACTCCTGAGAAAAAACAATTGGAGTCTTCTAGGGGTAGAAAAAGGAAAGCAGAAAACCAGAGTGAAAGCAGTCAAGGTATGATATATACAGTATTGAACCAGTTTGTTACTATGAATGGAAGTTGTCAGCTGAATGCCACATTCAGAAAAGCTTCAGCTTTTTTAAGTATTAGATATTGATGTGAGTCACACCATCTCTTTCTGTTTCATCATTCCTTTAAGTAGTCATATCAACCTTTCATAGCTGGGCTGCTAAAAACAAAACAACCAAAAAGACCCATAATTAATATTATAGCAGAATTGATGTTTATTAGAGTTATTAGGTTATTGATCCTAATAATATTGGAAATCATATGAAAGTTCTTGGAGGTTTTCTATCCCCAGAAATAATTTGAATGGCTGTTTACTTTTATGATTTTCCAGGTAAATCGTCAACATTATGCTTTTATTTTTCCTTCAAATATTTTTAATATTTTGTGAGACAAAATAAAATGTTAAGAAAAAAGTATTATGATGGCATTAAATGAACATTATTCTTTATAAACTTTCAGATCTTTTAAATGAACTCCTTTTGGAAGAGAATGGACTACATGGTTATATTTTTTTGTTGTTTTGCTGTTTTGGAATACTTTTATAGTCACATAGTCTTGTTTATTCTTTTTAAATAGCAAAAAGTATCAAAAGAAAATAGTTCAAGTTAAGGATTTTGATTGGACATTTTTAATTTTATACAAAATTTCAAAACTAGGAATTCTATCTGGTTGCTTTATTGTTTAATATAATTCATAATATGCATGTAAATATGTTTTCTATATCATTAACTTTGGGAAATGCGATGTTTTAGATGAAAACATCAATCTTTTTAGATTGCAGATATTTACCCACATTTTCAAAAGCAACTTGTATATTTAAATATACCACAAGCCTGAAACGTCACGTTTCAGCACTGAATCTTCAAGTTTTCACCATCTGAAAGATAACAGGTTTTCATAACAACTTGAAGTTTCAGTGCTGTCCACAAACTAGCTTTAAGAAAATGTTTGTGGCTTAGTAGCTATAAAACTAAAGATCAGATATATAAATAAATAAGCTGTATTTATCTAATACAGTATAGCATCAAAAAGAAGCTAGTTAACCAGTTGAGCAAAATCAGTAATTTTATAATTTTACAGAATTTGAAACTGAAATATTTTTGAAGATTAAATTTCTAGCAAAATAAATGGTAGATTGTAACACATATGGTATATAATCTTGTATGGGAAGAGTATCCTATAACAGGAAATGATCCACTCCAAGGCCCCCTCCCATCACATCGTTTGCTGTGTTCATCCAAAATGAGATTTAAAAATGTTAATTTAAATCCAGAAAATATATGTGAAAAATTTGAGAATTTTCGGGTAACTTATTGGCAAATGATTTATAAGTTTAAAATTTAAGACCAGAATATCATATTGAACTGAAAGCCAATGCAGTTGATGAACTCTGATTTTGTGGAATAGTCCCAGTTAAAAATCTTATTGTCAACCAGCAGTTATTTCTAGAACATTTTCAGAGACAGCTGTAGATATAACATGTTGCAGCAAGTCAAATTTAAGTTCATCAGTCTATAAGTAAATGCAGCAAGACTATTTCTATCAGGATAGATTTGTAGTCTATATATTGGTTAAGCTTCAAAACTGTGAAAGGATAGTGCTAGTTCCATTCAAAGAACATCTCTTAATGCAAATATGTTCTGTTTAGTTACATTGTGAACCTCTCCAAAATACAATAAGCTCGTATCAGCAACAATACAAGCATCTTGTCTTGATTGAGTTTTGAATTATTAGTCAATGCTTATGTCTGAACACTGATCAGTTTACTATCTTATTTGGATTTGATGAGTTGGCATACCCTCATATTGGTAACATCTCATTCGTCTAGAATAATTTATTTTTCAAGATATCCTTACAACACAGTTTCATGTATTGTTGAATAATATAGTACTAAAATAAATTCTGTAGAACACAACACATGGTTTCACTATCCTGCAATAGTATCTGGAGTCACCTGTTCAGATAAGTACAGAACTGTTAAACTACAGGATTGCTAACCTTCAGTTAACTTGTCCAGAATAATACCATATTGATACTGTCAGAAACCACCATTATTTTCAAAAGAAATAATAGAAGTTCTCTCCTTGTTGATTTCCTGGCAAAGATTTGTCTCTTAGGATAACCTAAGTTTTAGGTAACTGAAATGTTAGTAGAATCTTGTAATGTTTAATCTTGGAGGGACTGTCAGCAAATATCCACAACAAATGATCAGTTAAACATCTAAATCAGGATGTTATGTTACTAGTCTATAGTTATTGCTAATTACTAGTCTATAAATTTTGTTTTAGTTGAGTATAAAGGTTTAGGAATCACCTTGAATTCTCAAGTTCAAGCAGATCATAATGTTTGAAATAAATAAAAATCACAATGCTTTAATCTTTTAAGAACCATAACTAATAAATAACTAATCCATTGCTTTCATGCTGCTAGTTTCCTCAGATAGTAAAATACTGGTTCTGCTAAGTATATTTAGAGTTTGGAAAGAATATAAATAATAGATGTTTATTACAATGATTAGAATGGTTAGCCAGACATACAGAAACTCATTCTATTATAAATCTGTTAGTCAAGAATTGCAGTTTTGTTTTCTGCAGCAAAATAATTTGTGCTATATAAACTTCAACTAAACTTTATTATATGACTTAAGTTAGTAGTAAGAATAAATCTGGAAAGATTAGACTGTTCCTCATACTTCCCATTCTCAAGTAGATATGTTTAGGCAAATTTTATTTAAAAACTTGCCAAGTTAAAAGGAAAATACTATAAGGAAAATTTTAGGAAATATAAAGTACATTGTTTATGTTTTTAATTTTTTCCCATTTTTTTGTTAATCTTGATTTTGTTTCAGGGAAAAGCATTGGAGCACGTGGACACAAAATTAGTGACTATTTTGAGGTAAGTTCAATTTTGATATAAATTATTTTGATATGATTTTTATTTAGATTCTGTTAAAAATATTCATCCATTAAAATGTTCTTCATTTGATAGGAAAATTGCCTGGTATCTATTTTTAATTTTCATGTACCGTAAGTCTCTAGAATAAAAAATATATACTTATTAATCTAAACCATTGCCTACTGGCATTAAATTCTTATTAATAGCATATCATATCAGAGAATAGCAAGCACAATATTTTTTACCATAGATTCTTGGTTAATAAAAGAAGGAATATGGTTAGTTTTCTCTGTTGTAGCTATATACCAAAGCTTATTATACCATTCATTTAAGAGTAAAATCATTCTTGCTGCTACCAATACATTAAAGCACCATATCTCTAGATTTTTAAAAAAATATTTTAATTAATATTCCCAGCCAAATATCTGATCCCTGGGTACATCCACCATAGATGAAAATACGGGCATTTATTATGGAAAACTAATACAGTATAACATAATTTTCATTAGAATTGTAATCATATTTAATTTAATCTGTAAATCATATTTAATGCATGTTTTTCTAATTTAAGCAGAACATGAAAACACAGATTTGTAAATGTAATCTACACTGTTTAATCTTGGAGTCTCTAGTCTACACTAGTCTCTTTCAGCAATACCAGTTTGCAGATCTTTTTCCAAAATTCTTTTTAATCCTATTTATGGCATGATTTTATGTTGCGGATCATATTAACTCTAAAATTAGTATATCTTAACCTAAAATTAATTTTTCAAATTTAGTAAGTTTTTATAGGGTGGAAATTTTCTTAAAAAAAACAACAATTGAAGTATCCAAGCACAATCCAAGAAAAAAGTTTTTAAAAGTAGTCAAATTCTACATTTAAGGGTCCAACAACACATTAATGTCTTTAAAACTTAATTTTCTCCCCCAAAATCTTGGTTCAGATAAACAAAAAGTAACTGTCAATGGATGTGACAAAGCACATATACTAAGGTACCTTAAATTTCTCCAACTTAGAAAGGACAATAAAGCAGCATTTTTGCATATGTTATCCAAATTTATTTTTGTGATTTTTTAAAATGTTTGTAATAAATTGTTTCTAACATTTTAAAATTATTTTTAATAGTTAACTAACTCATCCATTTCCCACCTATATTTCCCCTCTGATATTTTTTCCATGACTTTTTAAATAAAAATTATTTCAAATTGACAATTTCTCATGGGAATTTGTATCAATTTCTTGTCCTATACTGCTCAATTGCATGTAACCACCAAATAAGCTGTAAATGCCACAGAATGCCTATTTCATATTGAACTTCAAGGGTGCCAGATTATAACTTTGTGGGACCTAGAACAATATATATTTAATATAGTTTTCATTCCATTATATTACTGAAATTAACAGATATGCCCAGTGATATATTTTAAAGTTGGAGGGAAAATCTCATTATCATATGAAGCCTGTAGCCTTAAAAGATAAACATTAAGTCACAGTATCTGAGATGGGCAGCATAAATATTAAATAAATAAATATAAAACTAAATCCTTGGTGCTTGACTATTGGATAAAAAAGTTAACTTAAGAATTTGTTTATCTGTGTGGAATCAACTCGGTCATCATTCTCAATATGTATTCAGTCTTGAAGCCACATTCATTTACAGTTTATATTTTACCTACAGAAAATCCTAACTCTTTTAATATCTCCACTTATTTGTGTTATTCATCTTGAGATACTCATATTTACTTTTCCCTGGAATATCTGCAAGTATTTAATAAAATCTAAACCAGATTTTATGTACTTTCATAAATATTTTATAACCAATTTATTGCTGTTAGGATTGTTCTAGTTTATCATATATACCATGTATTTACTCTGTTGCTGTTCCCAAATTTGGACTTCTATGGAAGAAATGGCAAATAGATTCTGATGGAATGAAGAGCCAGTGAGTAGCCCAGTTGTTCATAATACTTCTTCAAACATGGAGAAGTCTTGAGATCACGCACAAGTACTCCATACAGTTGTTGCTTGTGAGAAAACTACAAGACAATGGTCTCCAGTAGGCTTAGAATTTTGGGAGACAAGTGAAAACCATCTTTTGACTCAGCCTGCACTCAGTGCCTTCAAAAGGACACTGGATTTGCATACTTCCTTTTCTAATCACTTTTGAAAAGTGCTTGTTAACTGCTTTTCAGCTGTTGGGAACTTTTGTATCAACAAGTTTTATAGCACCTGGTGAGTTTCCTTCAGTCCTTAGCAAAAGAAGTTTTCAATACAAATTTAAGGACTTTTAAAAATTATTTAGAAAAAGCTAAAATGGTGATTAGAACTTTCTTTTGGAAAGTTAAATGGGTTAAGAGTTTAGATGGATTTGAAATAAGATTTTGGAATTACTCATTAGAATCCTTTCTATGGAAAAATGCTTTTGTTTTGAATTCTCTTTAAAAAAATGAAAGGATGAGATTTCAAAGGTTGGACATTAGAGGGAACCAGAAGGAACTAAAGATTTACTATTAAAGGAGAAGAATACATAAAATATATTTTTGAACAATGGACCCAGAAGTTAATGTTAAGTGTCTACTTCTATAGATGGACTGTTTAAAAAATGTTATGGCAGAGGAACAAATTTTACCAGACAAGACTCAGAGTGATCTGAAAGTGGATTTAAAAATGATGGGCTGCAGGAATGATATGGAAAAAGATGCTATACTGAATATACAAATGGAACCAGCTAAAAAGTATATACAATATTCAGCCGAAAGAGTGACATGAATAACTTTCCTATACTGGATTTACAAAAGATGTTTGAAAAAGAGCTTTGAAGAATCTTGTGAGAAGGGACAAAGAAAAAAAAATCAAGGTCTAGAACATTTGGAAGGATTAAAGATCAGGATTGTTAATAGTAAAAGAAAGGCATCTAAAGTTAATTTATCTAATCAAAGTTATATTTTTATCTCTGGTAAACCTTAATGGGCTTTTGCTGACCAGGACTGAACAAAGAGGTTTTAAGGATTTGATTACAGATAAGAAACGGGAAGAAGAAATTTTTTGTTGTATTTTAAAAGGAGGTGATATGTTTAGTTACAAGCAAACTAAAAGTATTTATACTTGTGATGAAGTCATTTATCTTCGTATTTGCTATATTCTTATTTTTTTCTGCATTTTCTATTGTTGCCTTTTATCTTTTTAATTTGTATCTTTTAAATTGTAATTTTTAATAAAATTACTATAAAACAAATGTGTGTTAAGATCTTTGATAATTATTAAAACAGATCAAGAATTCATTGAAATAAGCAATAATTTATGTCCAATTCCTGTAGTTAAATACCCTACTACACTAAATAAAATATTAAAAGAGAGACGGGAGATCTTGGTGCGTTCCACACTGCATTTTAATTACAAGGGAAATGATTCTATTGTAATTAACAGGGCTAAAAGTTTAGAATAAAGCTCTCATTTTTTTAAACCACTCAGTGCATTCTTTCTTCATTAATATCAAGTATCTCCTGCAACTTAGCAATGCAACTAGATCTCTCAAATGGCCATACTATAACAAAATGGGTCTCCAGTCATGGCAAAGCTTACTTGCAGGACTGCTTCTTCTTGATGGTATCTGTTCAACAGAGTGAGCATTCTTTAGTTATTTCCTTAAATAGGAAATATTTAAAACACTGCCATCTAGAACAGTCTTCTCCACCAGCATACAATTGGCCCTAAGTCTTTTGGCCTTTAAAAAAGCACTTTAAGCCTGGCTTTTCCTCTGCATTGGAATCAGGGTGACTGGATTTCCAGTTGGAAGATAATTGTAAGTTCCTGATTGCCAATTAAGGACTGTTTATTGTTTTATATTGTTTATCTTTTTTTGGTTTCCTAGAGTCACAGTCTTTGACTTTAAATAACAACTTATATATCCCCCACGTCCACCCAGTTCCAGTATATCTGCTTGGTACATTTTAATGAGTATTCCATAATGAAGTATATAATTGTTTGCACTCTATTATTGTTCATATTAGCAATCGAGCCTTTAGTGCAAATTATTGTTTCAGATTCTTTTAATTAATTTATCTTCATTCCCAATCCAAACTGCAAAATTATTTTTGGTCTTCAAACAGGCAAGCTAACAGCAAGGCTTTTTTATAACCTAATGAATACTAAAACAGATGAGAACCTCAAGTTGTATTATTAAGATGCAAGTTGAGAGGTTCTGTGGGAATGGTAGCCAATTTAGACCCTGCCTTGTGATTTGTTTTTGCAAATTTCAAATTGGGGTTAAAAGTTGGTGATTTATGCTGATCTTGTTAAAAAGACTATCAATTCTGATTCCAGTCCATATCATCTATGGACACTTGGAAAAGATAACAATTTGCAAAGCTGTCTTCATTTCATTCCTTATATTAATTATAACAATCTGCATGGAAATATTTAGAAAATAGGATAGTATAAAGGATGATAAAGTAAAAGGGTGAGCTCCCATTGTTTGCCTAACTCCTGCCAAGCTAGCAGTTCAAAAGTATGTAAAAATGCAAGTAGATAAAATAGGTACCATCTTTGATGGGAAGGTAACAGTGTCTGTGAGCCTTGGTGTGTAGTCATGCTGGCCACATGACCACAGAAGCATCTTTGGACAACACTGGCTCTTCAGCTATGAAATGGAGATGAGCATCACCCACATTATCAAGAATGATAGGGTTGGAATGAGAGATATGTATTTTAAGGCTCCCTTAGTCTCCTTGGAACAGATAAAACATTTCAGATTTCAGTCTTAAAATGTTATTGTTGCTATAGTAATCATTTACTTTTAAATTATACAGTATAATAATAATAATAAAATTGTACAGGTAGTCCTCACATTTTGACCATAATTGGGATCAGAATTTCCATTGCTAAGCAAGGCAGTTAAATAAGTCACACTGATTTCACAACCTTTTTTGCCACAATTGTTAAGTGAATCAGATACAGATACTTTATTGGCCAAGCATGATTAGACGCACAAAGAATTTGATTCCAGTACAGAAGCTCTCTGTACTTGCAAGACAACAGTAAATAAAATAGTAGCATAATTAAAATAAATGGTATTCGTATATTCAAATAAAAAATGTACATCAAGGATGCGTAGCCAGGAACAAAAGGGAAATAAAAGGAGTAAAATTAGAACCATAATCCATTTATAAGTATGTATACACATTAGACAGAACTTCCAGATTAAAATTTCCTACATTATAGTAATCACTGTGTCCTGTCATACAGCATGAGCTAAGTATTCAGCAAGATGATGGCATAGGAGAAAAACTTATCATTGTGTCTGGTTGTTCTGGTGTGCAGTATCCTGTAGTGCTGTACAGAGGGAAGAAGTTGAAACAATTTATGTCCAGGGTGTGAGTAGTCTGCAGATATCTTCTTTGCCTTCTTTTGACCCACACAATATATAGGTCCTTCATTGGGAGCTGTGGCTACAGTTACTGTTTCTGCAGTCCTGACAATCATTGGAATCTGTAGCTGTCTACTGAACTAGACAGTTACAGAAATACAAAGGACAGACTCAATTATTCCTCTGTAGAACCATACTCCTGAGGTAGGCTGAACTTCCAGAGTTGGAGCAGGAACTACATCCTCTGTTGTGCCTTCTTAATGATGGTACTGATGTTAGCCATTCATTTCAAGTCTTGGGAGATTATAAAGCCCAAAAACTTGAAGGACTTTACTACAGATGCCATGCTGCTGAATATGATAAGAGGGGGTAGAATAAGACGGCTCCTCTTAAAATCCACTGTCATCTCTACAGTTTGAACATATTCAGTTCCAGGTTGTTTTGATTGCACCATAGGGCCAGCTGTTCTACTTCCTATCTGTACAGATTCATCCCTGTCTCAAATGAAACAAATGACCATTGTATCATCTGTGAACCATGGAACTTTAACAGAGGGGTCCCCTGAACTGCAGTCATTAGTCGAGAGAGAAACGCATTGGAGAGAGCATATAGCTCTGAGGAGCACCTATACCAATTTTCTGGGTACTGAAGTATTTTTCTCTAGCCTCACTTGCTGCTTCCTGTCTGTCAGAAAGTTGGTTATCCACTTACAGTATGGGCAGACACAGTGAGCTGGATCAATTTAGAGTAAATTATGTCTGGAAGAATGGTGTTGAATGCTGAGCTTACGTCCACAAAAGGGACTTGTGCATAGGTCCTTGGGGAGTCAGGATGTTGCAGGATATAATGCAGTGTTATATTGACAGCATTATCCACTGACATATTTGCCCAATAGGCAAACTGCAGAGTCCAACAGTGGATGTGTGATGACTTCCAGGTGGGCCAGGACCAACCTCTCAAAGGTCTTCATGATCACAGATATCAAAATGACAGGTCTGTAGTAATTCAGTCCACTGATGGAAGGTTTCTTAGGAACTGGGATGATGGTAGAAAATTTATATCAGGAAGGGAGATCATACAACTCTAGTGATTACTGAAAATCTCTGTGAAGATAGGGGCCAGTTGTGCAACACAGGCTTTCAAGCAGGAGCGGGGTCACACTGTCTGGGCCTGGTGCTTTTCAGATCCTTAGTTTTTGAAAGAGAACTTGTACATCTTTTGGAAATCACCAGAGTTGGGAGCCCAGGAGGGATGAAGATGGTTGTAAAGAAAGCAGCTGCTGTTAGTGTATCTGAGGTGGAGTAGATCATGGTAGCTGCCTCTCAAACCTACAATAGAACACATTCTGGTAATTTGCAAGTTGACAGCTCTCCTCAACAAAGTGGGTGGTCTCTTGTAGCCAATGGTGTTCTGTAGGGTTCTCCACACAATAACAAGATTTGAATCACTGTAGTTGTTAAGTGAAATATGTGGTTGTTAGGTGAATCCGGTTTCCCCTGTTTGCTTGTTGGAAACTGGCTGGGAAGGTTGTAAGTTGTGGACTGCCTGTAATAGAATTTTCTGACATATATGTGCTGTATGCAGTTAGTTTGCCAGTAATGTATAATGTATCTTGGGCCCTACATAGAGCAAAAAACATATGAAAGCCAAAATATAGTCATTTTTATTCCTATTTGTTTGCCTTTCTCCTCATTAGTCATCCCAGTGCACAAACAGTAACCAAGGATTCTATAAGTCTTAATAACCCTACATAATGAGTTTCTTTGACTTGGATTAAATGTTACGCTAGAATTATAGTTTAAAGGCTTGTGTATTATACTTAGAGATCATTGGCGCACTTCCTTTCACTACATGTTATCAATTTCGCCTCTCTACAGTTGATATTTTCTTAATTTCCTTATCCTATTTGAAACTACAGTAAGTTGATATAGCAATTTAGGCTATAAGGCTAAATAGCCTTCTGCTATAAAGTTGAATTAATTTTTTCACACCTGAGAATGTTATGGCTCCTGGTGATAAAAATCTGGCTTTTCTTCTCTCTGAATTGGTTCTTTGACTTAACTATGGCATAACATTTTCCATACAAATGGAACTCAGTCTGAATTAACCATTTCTGTTACCCTAGGCTTTGAATGATTAGAACTGAAAAAAAATCTGAGATCATAACTAACCAACCTTGAATGATTGGTGGAGAAGCTGGCTAAATTAATACATCTGTCTTCATGAAATTAATTAGAAATCCCCAGCTTCACCAAGACTAATATACAAATAATTTGGCAAAAAGTATTATTGTAGTTAAATGTTCCTGTTGACATCCATTGCTTACATTAAGAGAGGAGTGTATATTAAAAATTTATCGCTTATTTTTCCATTAAATAATTGATAGAAAATATTGTTGGGCTGAATTCACTAGTACATAATCAATCTTCCCTTTGGACTAGGTGGTTTTCCTTTAATTCCTCTTCCTCCCCCCTCTGTATGTGCCTTGAAATCTGCTCTGTAAGACTTTCTTACATTCTAGTTGAGATCTTGGGATGCACAGGGAATACATTTCCACCGAATGATGCTATTGTTTCTGTAGAATGATATTATTAATAATTAAAATTCAGGTTGGTGTTTGTAGTGTGCTGCTGTATTCAGATAGTCCTTGATATCAGAAATTAGTTTAAAACCATGGGTGTTGATTTACCCACTAGTATTAAAGAAAATGTAATTGGGATGTCTGATATTAATCTTAATGCGGTGTACCTGAGCTATATCAAGCTTCATAAAGGGAAATTTGGGTTCAGTTTTTTAACCACACAGTTTTTATTTGTGCTACTGATGCTCTTTTAATATACATGAATTGAAGACTTTCAATATACATGAATTGAAGTGGTCCAGCCACTTCACTCTTTCTGGAGCGACTTTTAATTACCCTCCGCTCTTCCCCAGTAGCATATTGGACTTCTTCTGACCTGAGGAGCTCTTTTTCTTTTAGCCTTTTATTACTGTCCATGGGTTTTTCTTGGCAAGGATACTGGAGTAGGTTCCCATTTCCTTCTCCAGATGTCCAGGAACTACAACATCTAACATGGTTCTTGTTGACCTGGGTGACAACAGAGCTGGTATGGGTTTCTGTAAATTACATTTTATCATATTTTTATGGGAGAGAGACACTCTTTGTCTGGCTCCATTGATGAGATCTGTCCAGTATGGTTGAATCTCTGTCATAGCTCTCATCTTCTTCAGAGCACATAAGCCCCACAACCACATCAAGGTGGTGCTTCACTGGGGGATTGAAGATCATATAGAACTAAAACAGTGTTCATTTGAGAACTCAGATGTGCTAGTAGTGGTAAAGTTAATCCAGTTAAAGATCTGGCTGTTTTCCCAGGCCCTGAGCTAGAGTGGCTGGAATCCCTTTTGGGATATGTTTGTATATATATGTATATTTTATGCCAATATATAATTTCTTCTTTGTTTATCTTGTTTCTGGTTGTCTATATTGTACTTTATGTTGTCTATTATATTGTGAACTGGCCAGAGTCACTCTGGAATGAGGCAGCACCTAAATCAAACAAAAATCTCATAATGCAGTTATTTACATTTCTTGAGAAGATATTTGCTTCTTCAAAACAATTCCTTTTACTACTTTCTTCATCTAGAATTTCATAGCATTCAGAATTAAACAGAAGTGAAGTGAAAAAAATTAAAACTGTTGTGACAAGCTTTCAGTTCAGTTCATTTTTGTTAGTGTTATTTTTGCTGCATTTAATATCAACAATAATAACTAATAATTATACTTACTAAGAGGAAAAGTCCTCCTAAAATACATGGAAAGCAACAACTCTGTCTTAAATCAGTAAATTGTATGGGAAGGACAAGAGGTGATTATGCTTGAGTAAATATACCTCTTTTTTTTCCTAGTATCAAGGCGGAAATGGATCTAGTCCAGTAAGAGGAATGCCTCCTACAATTCGTTCTCCTCAAAATTCACATTCCGCCCCTTCTTCTGTAAGTTTAATCTATAGCATCATTGTGGTTATCATCCAATGTAGAATTTCTTGTGCACCTTAGAAACTATTGTTGCAGAGGCTGTGGGGTTTTTTATATGATGTTTAAACAAAATTGTCTATCCTTTTGTTTTATGTCTTTGCTGACCAATTACTTGGCATTAAGCTTGTACAGAAATAGAGTTAATTTCCTTTGTTTGTGATGTCTGATGTGATGTTAGCAGGAGGTACTTGCAAGTCGATGATTATAATAAATGACTGAAATCATATGAAGGGACATTGCAAGGAAATGTAAAGAAAGTCTAAACCGCCCCCCAAAAAATGTTAGAATTTATTACACAGCCTAAATAAATTTAAAGTCCTGAATTTGCAAACGTGGTCCATTGTATCCTACTGCTACTTTAAAATGGTATAATTTTGGATGATGAAAGCAGTTTCTTACTGATGAGTTTTGTAATTGTTTTTGCTTCATCACCAAGAGGAAAACATCTACAAATTATTAAAAAAAAGACTGAAAATTAAGGGAGAGAAGCTGTAATATCTAAGGGAGGTAAATAGTCTTCACAATTACATCACTTATATATAAGAGAAAATATCCATCTTTTTTTTAAAAAATGTGATTGTAATTGTCAGTTTTACTTGAGAAAAAGAGTTTTCACTTAGAAGAATCCCCATCTCATTTTTTTCCTGTCCTGGTCATATTCATTCAACCTGATAAAAGATTTTCTTTTTTTATTGTTATGAAAGAAAACTATAACTTTCACTATATATTTTACTAATTCTTTAGAACAGCATTATCTTTCTTTCAGATCCATCTAGAAGCCTGAAATAAGACACACTACTTTAGTGAATACAGAGATATTAATAAGTTTTGCCATATAAATTGTTACCATTTATAACTGTATCCGTGGATCATGCATCTTTTCTAGCCAAAATTCTAACAAAGTGACCAGTAGTTATTTGGTGAATTATCTGGGATATCCTTATCTGTGTAGAAATGTCCCTTTGGCTGTGGTTTCATAAAGCTTCAAACACTAAAAGTAGACAAATCAACTTTGCTCATCAACAGCAATAAAAAAACTAGTTTAAGACTCTAAAAATGGATAAATCAACTTTGCTCATCAACAACAGTAATATTTCCTGATTATTGTGTGGTAAATGCATTTCATCCCATATCCATTTTAGTTACTTGAAGTTGCAGTGTTACTTACTGAAACCAAACATAATTTCCATTTGCTATAACGCATAATAGTTGCACAAATTCTACTGATAGAATTTGAAGCTAGCAAATGCTCTTGGTGGTTTTTCCATTGTGTTTCCTTATATTCGGAGAAATATAAGTCAACTAGCTGTTGTACAAAAAAGATAATACCATGGGAAAATCTCTCCAACAGTGTTTGGAATTTTCATGATATGGTCAAAATATTTGTAGTGATTTATAAAGTAGTTCTTTCTTCAGCAGTGATAAGATTCAGTGCAAAAAGAATCACGTGAATTTCTTGATCCTCTGTGATGTTATGTACAGCCATTTCTAAGATACTTTATTTTTATTGATTTTTTAAAAAAATAATTGATGTACTTTGCTGCTAGTATCTTATGGTATTTGTACATTGCTGGATAGCTTTAAATTGAGAGAATGAAAAATAAAATTCTTGCCTGTTGTATTATCTGTTGACCCATTGAAAATCCTAATGCAGATAGGTAACTCTCACAACTAAAAGGGCATTAGGTTTAGCTCCAAATAGCTCAAGGCTAAAGGATGGTGGTGATGACTGTTGTTACTATAAACAGCCATTTACGTACAGCCAAACATACAGTGGTGGCTCACAAGATGAGACTAATCCGTTCCAGAAGAACGTTCTTAGTGCGAAATGGGCTTAAAGCGAAATGATATTTCCCATAGGAAACAATGCAAAGTCAGACGATCTGTTCCACGCTCCCAAAAATATTCACCAAAAAATCATTTTCAACGGAATTTGATGTAGAAATGATTGTCCCTAACATC